>NJDC01007783.1:49147-60504 GCA_002245475.1 Calephelis virginiensis | reverse complement strand
AGAATTGTGTATCTATAGGACATAACTACCCGCGTTAACGGGTTAGAAAGGAATTAAAAATTTCGCCACGGGACTTGAATCCTCAGTAGCTCAATTGGTTAGAGCATTAGAAATCCTGTCTGGGGCGAAATTTTTTCTTTCTTTAAAATTTATAGAAATTTATCCCAAGCACAGGGCAAGTGCTAAAATAAAAATACGCTTACTTCTCCACTATCTCATCTGATGGTTAATGATGATGTAGTATCAGATGGAGGCTGGCTAACTTGGAAAGAGATAGAGGTTACGCCACCTTACTCTTTCTAAACTTCAAAACGACATCGTTATGAAACATGAAATCGATTGACACAACTATGTTGTGCGTAGAGGAATTCAATTAAATACATTGTTTCTACAATTCGTGAAATGAAGTTTTAATGTGCGTCGGCATTTTGAAAAAAAAATGGCTGCGGTTGACTAGGTCACAAATGCTCAAATTACTTTACTGTTTGCCCATGCTGTTTTTATTATTTATAACATATAATTGGCAAGTCATACTTCCAACTATAAATGATATATTGATAGGACTTTCATAATCGAAATACATATAATTTAAAAAATATTTACATAACACTTAAATATATTATGTGAAAAAATTGGAAATATACTGAGAAATAACTTAAAACTGTTTTAACAATTTTTCAATTAATTAATTCAATTTTATCAAGGTTAAATAACAATTTATTTTGCAAATTTTATTACCTACTTGATCTAAAACTGTTCTAACTAAACATTGGTTTCATTCATTCATAATAATTTATAGGTATTCCGTAAACATTAGGTCTAAATTGCAGTAAAATGAATACGAAAGATATTAATGATTTATGTAACATAACGTGTTACAGAAGAAATTTTTTTGGTATTTTATTTATTTTATCTTTATTACACTCATAAAATAATATTGTGAATTACATAAAGTAGCCGAAGTAAAAATGCAAAAATCCGACTTCTATTTCATGTGTGTCATCTAAGAACCAAAACTTTTTTCTTAATTTCCCTGAGATTCTATCTTCAAGTTCAGATTTGGTGACAATGGGACCACCTGGGCATACTTCCTTCTTTCAAATAAAAAAAAAATTAAAATCATCTCAGAACCTAATGCTTCACGTTTTCTGTTCCAGCCTAAGTCATTTGTAAGCTGAAAGATATTTTTTTAGATGAATTTATTACTTCGTTATATCTTCGTTTTACTATCAAAATATTATTTATAAAAATCAAATGCCCGAAATCGTATACCAATATCATTTTTTAGGTTATGTTAATTTTCAACCAAACTCGAGCACTAACCGGGCAAAATGCTGCAGAATCAGAAAAAAAATTATTCACATGAACCATGAAAGTGGTGTTTTACATTTTTTTAAACTACCACCGGATCGGAATCGCGGCCACAATTGTAAAAAATCTGACGAAAGAAACTCAGCGGGCTTGTCTTTTATCAATTCCAATAGTAACATTATGTTACTATTAGAATTGATAAAAGACAAGCCCGCTGAGTGAGTGAGTGAGCGAGTTAGTTTATTAAAACTACAACATACAAACACAGCACTATACTACCAATGGTATAGTTGATGAAGATCTGCTTTACCTATGCTAGCCTCTTACGAGCTGCCTGGCATAAAGACTGATGGTCTATTCTACTCAACGGATCCGGACCAACAGGGGGAAATGTTAAAAAGTGTTTACTTTGTAGCAAAGTTTACAAATAAATTTGCTTTATTATTAATTACAAAGTTATGAATTACGAATCTTATAAAAGAAGCTGTGCATTTTATGCTATCTTACATATTAACTTATAATATGTAGCAAATAAAATTGTTTTGTATCTTCACGCCCGTATCCCCGAAGGGGTAAGCAGAGGCACAAGTGCCCTTAACTAGCTAAAGATACTAAGTCCTACAAATTATTTAATTCCAGAAAAATGCATTAAGATGTTTTTTAACAACTTTTTAATCGCCTGTGTGATCTAGCTGTCCAGGTGTTGAGCTTGACTTCATGAGATCCTGGCTTCAATTCCCGGGCTAGACAATAAAAATAAATTGTGATTTTTCCAATTTTATACTGAAAAAAATGTGGCTCGGGATTGGATGTGTGCCCGGTTGGCTATAGGCTTACCACCTATCACAATGTGGGACTAGTCCCTTCGGCTAGTCGTGGGATTCCCTGATTGTACCTCTGCCTACCTCTATCGGGATATGGACGTGAAGATACAACAACAATACATAATTTACTTTCTGAGATTGAAGTCAGTTTTTTTGCAATTTTACTTTATTTAAATTATATTATCTATTTATACAAAGTACAAACTTGTCGCAATAGGTTCACTCAAAAGGAAACTCGGAAATAAAAAAATATATATTTAAAGCCTATTTCCAAAATGATGAGGAAATCAAGTAACATTCGTAAAAAAGATGAAAGTTGTTTAAAAGGCATCACATCCCGGCTTCAGGTTGGCAGCGCACCATTACCACCTTTGGTGCCTGTAGGCGGAGTGAATTTCTCACCATCAGGAAATCCGTCTGCTTGTTTGCCTTCCATTATCAAAAAAAATAAGTGTTTAATACGGAATACCTTTAATAAATATTTGTGTACCTTCCAAAGCACCAATTATTACATTCAACGGATATAAGCTCCAGTATCACGGACACATCTTGTTCGGTGGAACATTGTGTAATCCCCCATATTCATTCTGAATCCTCGTCACTTGAACGAATAGAGAATACTGTAACATCAGATTCAATATCCAAATCCCCTTCAACATAGTCACAGTGACGTTTTAGTGCTTGTTGGATTTACTCTACTTATGTTGCTAGATAAATTTCACTGTTTGGATACTATATGGTTGTTTTCAAATAATCGCCTCTGTCTCTCTCGCCTCTTCTGAATTCTCCATTTCGATAGGTTCTCGGTATTTCCAAGTTCATTCGGTGATATTTATGTTTTCTTCAACCATATCTAGCCAGAGTTGTTTGGTTTGGCTTCTTTCACCAATGCTTATAGGTTTAATGGCGTTCAGGCATTCTTACTCAAGTAGTCTACCAAGTAGAAATCAAAATATGGACGGTTACTTTAGGAGGCTTTCAGGTTCATTAAAATTTATGTCTATGTTTATTATCGCCTCTATGGTCTAGCGGTCCGGGTCTTGGACTTGACTGCATGAGGTCCCGGGTTTGAATCCCGGGTCGGCCAACAAAAAGAAAATTAGATTTTTCCAATTTTCCAATAAAAAAATGTTGGTTGGGATTGGAATTGTGCCCGGTTGGCGATAGGCTTGCCACCTATCACATTGTGGGACTTAGTATCTTCGGCTAGTCGTGGGTGCCTTGGTTGTACCTCTGCCTACCTCTTCGGGGATATGGGCGTAAAGATACTTTTTTTTACTTTCAAATAACTTAAATAAGTGTGTATTTGTAATTCACATACAACAGATGTGAAACTTTGTTAATATCTGTGTAATATACTATCTCATTCACTCGTCGACTGTATACTGTCAATTTGTATTTACTAGTGGTCGCCCAGTGGTCGAAATTCGAAAATAATAAATGTTAATTGATTTTCATTTCTCAAGACCAACTCCTTTGTTTTCATATTTTATGAATAGTTAGTGCGCCATCTGTGATCTTTTATCGTTATCATCAATATAATTATTTGTGTGTGAAATGCATGGTAGTGTGGGTAATGTTTTATTTATTGATTAAACTTTATAAGCATTAAAATTAAGAAATGTTTGAATTCTGAACTTTTCCTACACATAAACTATAAGTGTGCTAAATTTCATACTCTTCCGTTCGCGCAATTTCCGTGAAAAGGGGTCCAAAGTTTAGGCATCACGTAATATTTAGATTCTATTCTGTTTTTAATAAGTGGCAACATCCATTTTTTCTGTGTAATATGATTTTGCCATTATTAATAGCGTGTTTATTCAAAATAAAGTTTTGCTGGTTTCTCTTTAGGTTTGACCTTAGGTTTGGGATTATTACGAGTAAAATCGAGTGTGTTTCTTTAAAGTGACCCATTTTTGTTTAATCTTATTTAAAATTGCAATTCTTAAGAAGTTTTACTACAAAAAGTAGGAACTTCTCAATAATGGCATGTATTTTAACATTTGTCAAAACTTTTTATGATAAATTATTTTAAGATGATTTTGTTTTTAGTTTGTTTAATATTTGTCAAGTCGAATTATATGTATCTTCACGCCCATATCCCCGAAGAGGTAGGCAGAGGCATAACCTACCTTGGTTGTGCCTCCCCCACGACTAGCCGAAGATACTAAGTCCCATAATGAGATAGGTGGCAAGCCTATCACCAACCGGAGCTATTATATGTAATGTTTAAATACGCATCATTACATATAACTCGACTTGTCATATCTTTTTGCTTTTTTATCTAGGTTTGTAAACAAAAACTTGTTTTTTTTTGTATACAAACCTAGAACAACAAAAAAAAGGTGCATGTAAAATATTTGGAAATGGTTTTCGTCGTTTTAAACCTCTTTCTCTTATATCGCATCCACACGTCCACAGAGGGCAAACACTTCATCATTCTACGTGTATCTGAGCTCGATTCTTCACTCCATATTTCCCTGATGAATTTTAAACCCCCACAAAGTAAGAGAGGTTTTATAAGTTTGGCGTGTTTATTTAAATATAACACTATTTAAATAATTATATTCATGTTAAGCCTTCAACACTATTTTTTTATAACATTGGAAGGCAACACAAGCAGATGGATTTCCTGATGGTAAGAAATTCCCGCCGCTTAGAGACACCAAAGGTGGTAATGATGCGTTGCCAACCTGAGGCCGGGATGGTAGGCCTCGAGCAAAAGCAAGTTTACCGGCTACCTTATCCTCAAAAGCGGAACACGTCATGACGTTACGGCGGCAGGAATAGGTAAGGCGGTGGTACCAATCCGGATGAATCGCTGCGAAACTCTACCACCTAGTCAGATGTCACGGTGTTAGTGATGATAAGCCTATGCTTGCCTTTTAAGAGCTGCCTGGCAAGAAAAGCAGATGGTCTATTCTGCAAAGGAGCCCGGACCAACACGGGGGATTATATTATTATATATTTATTTATTGCCATTAATTTAATTCATTCATTGATTAACCAGCTCTGTTTAAATCGGCCAACTGTGCGCTATTCTTATAGGTTCCAGTCTACAGTCTGTCTATAAATATCTTTCCTTGTTTTATATTATTTAGTTTTGGGATCCCGGGTTCAATTTCTGAGTCTGGATTTCCAAAAATACATTTGCTGAATTAATGTTCTAATCAAAACAACTAAGGGATCAGCTAAGTACCTCCCCGAGAGGCTAGTCACCAATCACATTATGGGACTTTAGTAACCACACAATATTATTAATTTATTGTGGGGAGTAATATCATTACGTTGGATGTCTATAACGTTTATTTTATAATATCAACACAAAATCCTTCTTCTTGATAGCTTTTTCAACTTTTACAAAAGAAATACTATTGTCGGGAGTAATATTTCGTATATTGTTTACATTATCGGTGCTAATTTCGTTATGAATTGTAAACCAAATTTCATGAAAGTGGTCATGTTTTTGAAGTGAAAACTTGTCTAGCGGCGTTACGCACTTTTTTTGTATGGGTAAAAACTTCTAAACCCGCGTCAGATCGTCAGAACGTAAGACGACGCACTGCGCATGCGTGAATTTGACGGCGCGAGATATAATAAAACATCGATTCATTTATGTTTTTGTATTGCTTAGATATTTCCGAAGAGTATATATAGGATGCGCAATGGATGCGCAATGGAATACGCCGCAATAAACCCAAAAAGTAAAGTATAATATCTGAGCAAGAGTTCTGACTCGGACGTTCTTGTCAATCCAACTTCCAAGCAGCGCAAACGCCAACTAGTATTTGTAAGTTAAAACAAAATTGCCGAGATATATAACCACATGTACCTGCATACGTGCTAATTCTATAGGCCGATTCAACACTTCACTTTATATAACAGTTTTATGTTAACTACATAAAATCACTATTTATATATATCTATTTATATATATTAATCAGAAATCGCTATAGCTGAACATTTTGGTTTACAAATATGTATAATAGATAGCACCATTTTCCATACAATGTAGATGGGAACTGGATTAGCAAATATGTCGACACAGCATGAATATACCTACCATTACGTTTGCACAGATAGCAGATACGTATAATATCAACAGACATTGCTCTATTTGTTCCATCTTGAAAATAAGATTTATGTATAGAAGAGCAATGTTCGATGTACAGATCAACAACGCTCCTAGCCGTCAGGCGGTCTTACTTAAGCGAGTTTGTGTCAAGCCAAACGCAGGTTATTGATATGAAAATAATATTTGTGCATACTTTCATATTGATGATTAAAGCAATTCGTGCAAAATTGTTCCCTAACTATTCCAAAATATCAACGTTAATATTCAATTTTTCACTTCTGCCGGCACTCCCGGAGTGCAATCCGTCTTTTTTTCCATGTTGGTCCGGGATCCTTTGCAGAATAGACCATCTGCCTTTCTGCCAGGCAGCTCGTAAAAGGCGAGCATAGGCTTAACGTCACTAACACCGAGATATCCTACTAGGTGGTAGAGTTTCGCAGCGACTCGCCCGGATTGGTATCACCGCCTTACCTATTCCTGCGGCCATAACGTCAGTGCTTGCCATTGACGTCTTTCGGTTCGGAGGGTAAGGTAGCCGGTAAACTTTTTTTTGCTCGAGGCCTAACATCCCAGCCTCAGGTTGGCAACGCACCATTACCACCTTTGGTGTCTCTAGGCGGCGTAAATTTCTTACCAACAAGAAATCCGTCTGCTTGTTTGCCTTCCAATATCATAAAAAAACACACTTTGAGTTTCGTCTCTCACTTTTCACGTACCTTGGGGTGTGGAGAAGACACATAATTACGCTAATAACATCAGCATTGTATTCAGTATTGTGACCTCGATCATACATTTTAGGAAATTACTGCCATGACGCAGTATATTTCGTACAAAATTTTATAAACGTCTGACATAGGCTGTAATACATTTATGAAACCATCTATATATTTTACGTGTATGTCACTAAACTCCTTAACGACTAGAGTGATTTTGATGATTTTTTATGTGTTCATGGGGACATGGGACTGGTTTAGATACACAATTCGGTTTACTGGAAATTGATTTTTTAATTATTTTTTGAAGTAAAAACTTCTTTTTTGCGTTGCGTATTTTTTTCGGAATGGGTAAAAACTTCTTTACTCGTGTCAGGACACATAACATGATTTTTCGAAACATGAAAATTCGTAAGCACAGAGCGCTTGCTCGAATGTTCATGTTGTCATGTTTGTGTATGATAGCGCAATAAATGAATATTGTAGCACATAAATGATAGTACTTTCATACTGATAATTAAATCAATTTGTGTAAAATTATTTCCTAACTATTCCAAAACATTAAAAATGCGCAATGTTAATATTCAAATTTTCACTTCTGCTGGCAACTCATTGTTTTATTTGTAAATAGTCGTTGATTTTGGAATGTTTTACATTGGATCCGGCAGACTGCGCTACTATACGAACATCTAATGTAGTAGCTGTTAATGCAAGTAATACGAAGTTTGCTGGATCGGTTACTCTGTATATAACTTTAAAATGTTGCCGTATGACTGAATTAAATACATTGAAAATATTATTATAGTTAGTAGTGTTGGACGACCTCCCACCCAGTGGACTGTGACCTGTCAAAGTCGCGGGGAGTCGCTGGTTACAAGCGGTTGGTGACTGTGACTTGTGGCGCTCTTTGGGGGAGGCCTATGTCCAGCAGTGGACGTCCGACGGCTGATAATGATGATGATGAAGTTATTAAAAAAAAATAGGTGCAGGCGACTTAATATCGGCAGCAGAACACATTTCTAGAATTCTTAAATGTTTCGTCTATCTGTCTCTAGCCCTACCGCGATTCATGCCGAATCTATTGAACGGATCGTAATGAATTTTGGCAGGTAAATTTATGTTTAGAGGAAGGTTACGGGCTACTTCTATCCCGCTTACTTAAATAGTAAACAAGTTAAAATATTAAGTTTAGCTATTATTCATTAACGCGTTGTCTGATTTTATTTTTTATTTTTTTATAATACGTGGTTTACTGTCATTGCCTAATTTTTTTCCAAGTAATAAATTTTGTTTTTAAATTACAGACGTAACAACACTTTATATTAAGTGACCAAATAACTTGAAATTTGGAATATACATAAATATTTGAACACACGAATTATGTTATATATACATGTACATCTTCACGTAAAATCTCCGTCCATTATAAGAGGCAGATAGTGACGCGAATTAGAAGGGAATATGATTTTTATTAGATGTTGAAATGAAAGTTTTTTTTTCCATCCTTTATAAAATTGTTTGTTACCATAACGTGGAAAAAAGGACGAACCAATTTGTTCGACTATCGTATGCAAATATGTATTATTATTTTAAGTGAGGTATGTGGCGGTGGTAGTTTGGTACCTGTATTCATTATTTTCAATACGTTTTAAGTCTAGTAAGTAGTAAGTTATTGCGATCTTATTTTTAAGCTACTTCAAAAAGGAGATAGTTTTAAATTCGACTGTATATTTTTTTTTATTTTTCTTTTTGTTATTGTTGTCTTCTTACTCGGCCACTAATAAACAGTTATTACAGGTTCTTTTTAAAAAGATAGGTCATGAGTACGAGGTTGGTCGAGAGTATACCGACAAACCGCGACGCTCAAGTTCGATTCCCGACGGGGGCAGGCATTTACCTGATGATGATTTAAATGTTTGCATTTCCGGGTCTGGGTGTTTATTAAATTTATTGTTGTATCTATTTAATTATTTCTGCGTATTCAAATCGTTGACTATTACCCATAACACAAGCAAATAATTTGCCTTTGTGGTCTAGCGGTCCGGGTGTTGGACTTGACTGCATGAGGTCCCGGGTTCGAATCCCGGGTCAACCAACAAAAACAAATTTGGATTTTCCAATTTTCTAATAAAAAAATGTTGGTCGGGAGTGGAAATGTGCGCGGTTGGTGATAGGCTTGCCACCTATCACATTATGGGACTTAGTGTCTTCGGTTAGTCGTGGGTGCCCTGGTTGTGCCTCTGCCTACCTCTTCGCGGATTTAGGCGTGATGATACTTTTACTTTTATATAATTTGCTTTCTTTGGGGTTAGATTCGATTTGTGTAACTTGTCCAGGGATAAAAATAAATAAACATATATTTAATATTATCTAATAGTTTTCAAGTTGTACAATACGTTATGCATCTTATCGGATCGTCACATTATCATTTGCCATCTTTCAAAAAAAAAAAATTAAATTGCGACGTTGAAGCATGAAATTGATGGAGTTATGTTTGGAGCTTTAATGCGCTTTTTTACTAGTTATCAAAGAGAGATTGAACTGTAATTAACTAAAATGGGACTACTCGAACCAAACATGTCTTGTATTTCAATGACCATATTATTGGCTGAAAGGTACCATGAGCACGGGCAGATAAGAAATACTTTTTGAAAAATTGTTTAAATATATTCCAAAATGTTATTGGAATTATTATGGCACAGTAACATGTATGGTGAATTAACTAATGTCTTCTAAATAGGAGGCAATAATGTTGACATACTAGTCAACATTATTGCCTCCTATTTATCTTTTAGACATCGTAGATACTTGCTATAATGTATAAAACAATTCTAACCTAAATTATTGTTTGTTTCAGGAGCTATGAAGTTGTTCTTCGATGAAAATTAAAAAGGTGAGTCATTAGTTGATTTTTATTTTAACTACTACTAGTAGTAGTAGTTTTATGGTACGGGTCGTTTGATAGTAATGCATTAATCGTAATTATTACTTCATGGGTATTTCCAAGTTGCAAAAACAATATTATAATGAAGGCATATCATTACATGCGTACAGTTTAGTTTATAAAATTGTCTTTTTGCAATTAATTTTAGTAAAAGTGTTACATATCATTGCTATTATGTGCATAGTTTTTTTAAATAAACTCGTATACTTTTCCACAATACACTTAATTACTACATAGTATAAAACAAAGCTGCTTCTTCTATCCCTATGTCCCTTTGTATGCTTTAATCTTTAAAACTTTGCTACGGATATTGATGCGGTTTTTTTAATAGATAAAACGATTGAAGAGGAAGGTTTATATGTATATTTTAAACAGGGGCGGGCCGCTAGTGTTACAAATAATCCAACCGGTTTAACTTTTTACAGCATGAAGAGCGTTGTTACTAAAGATAAACAAGTCTATTTTATTTCAACGTTCAGTATTTGACTGTTAGTTACTTACATATTATGACTTACAGAAAAGTATTATTGATATTGCGAGAAACTAACAAAATCATTTGTTGTTTTTTGTAGCTACGCAGTACTTAGTAGTAGTACTGAGTTCCCCGTGTTGGTCCGGGCTCCTTTGCAGAATAGACCATTTGACTTCCTGCCAGGCAGCTCGTAAAGGGCAAGCATAGGCTTACCGTCACTAGCACCGTGACATCTGACTAGGTAGTAGAGTTTCGCAGCGACTCACCCGGATTGGTACCACCGCCTTACCTATTCCTGCCGCCATAACGTCATGACGTGGAGGGTAAGGTAGCCGGTAAACTTACTTTTGCTCGAGGCCTAACATCCCGGCTTCAGGTTGGCAACACACCATTACCATCTTTGGTCTCTAGACAGTATGAATTTCTTACCATCAGGAAATTAGTCTTCTTGTTTGCCTTACAATATAATTAAAAAAATGAGTATGCTTGATCGCTAAACTTTTTTTTTAACACCCGAAGGAAAAAGAGTGGTATTATAAGTGTGAAGTGTTGGTGTATTTGTGTGTCTGCCTGTATATCATCATTACTTTTGAACGGTTTGATTAATTTTGATGCGGATTTTTACATTTTAGTGTTATTATTCTGATTAAAAGCAGGCCATACAGTAATATAATCGAAAGGTATAAAGAATTGTGGTGACATACATATCAAAACTACAAAAATCCCTGTCTATCTATAAATCCTCCAATTGTAATCCCATTAGGCTGCACAGAAAAACCTTGTGAAAACTGCATTTTCACTACAAAGGGAAAATACTGACAAAAACCCGCCAACAAAATGACATGTAAAATCAGTGTCAAGAGCTAGGGGTGACACCTAAAATGTTTTGGAGTTGCGAGCGTGTTTTTTAAATATTGTATATTTTTCCAACTTAAAGTATCAAAATTTAATATAACACGAGTTACAATCTTATTTTTTTTATGATAATGGTAGGCAAACAAGCAGACGGATTTCCTTG
>NJDC01007783.1:23353-41715 GCA_002245475.1 Calephelis virginiensis | reverse complement strand
AAATTTCTTTAGTTAGAGATAAGCTCGCCTTTTGTGCATTTTTAACTTCTCGTGTATTTTGTGTATTTTAGTTTTTGTGTGCAATAAAGTGTTAAATAAATAAATAAAAGCCATATTTATAAAAGAAGAAGAAAAACATGTGTTTTGGCAAACTTGTTCAAATATTATAAATTCATCCTATCATCAAGAAAAGTGTTTTATTTAATCGAAGAATACTGTACAATCTCCATATTATATAATCAAAATGCTACTTCAATTAAGGGTATTAATTAACTCGTATGTGAAACTATGGTCTAGCAGTTCAGTTGTTGGACTTGACTGCGTGAGGTCCCGGGTTCGAATCTCGGGTCGGGCAACAAAAAGAAAATTGGGTTTTACGAATTTTCTAATAAAAAAATGTTGCTCGGGATAGGATGTGTACCCGGTTGGCGATAGGCTTGCCACCTATCCCATTGTGGGACTTAATGTCTTCGGCTAGCTGTGGGTGCCTTGGTTGCGCCTCTGCCTACTTCTTCGGGGATATGGGCGTGAATATATTTTTATTTATATATAATGTAATTTAAAATACATTTAATAAAACAAATTTTCATTTATTGTAAATTTTGCTTTTTCGATATCTGACTTTATGTCATATACATTATATAATTTACTCGTTGATCCAGCAAACGTTATTTTGCCATATAACTTATTAAATGACAATTGATCTTTGTAATTTGAAATTGATGATTTTTAATATTTCATTAATTCCCACGTTGATCTGGTTCGCCAGTGTAGAATAGATCATCTGCTTTCTTGCTAGGCAGCTTTGTAAGAGGCAAGCGAAGGTTAAATAGGTGAATACCAACAAAACCTCAGGTGGTAGATTGCCGTGCTGGAACTTGTCCGGTTAGGAATCCGCCGCTTTATCAATTCCTGCCTCCATAATGACAGTGTTATTTTCTAGTCTGGAGAAGGGTAATCGGTAAACTGTGACGTTCTGCCTAACACTTAGCCACAGGATAGCGACGCAACCACAATATCGATGGTGTCTACACCCTATAAGCCAAGGTCGTCTCTTAGCATCAAGAGAGCATTAAAAATAAAAGAAAACAATGATTATTTTAGCCATTACAATTACAATTACAAAAAAACCTATTTTTAATATGTCGCTAGATTTAATGACATATTATGAAGAAATAATACTTGTGAGTGATTTGGTATGATATACAGTAAGCAAACACAACATCTATAATATAATCCTGTCAAAGTACCATTTGTCCGGGCTTCCTTGCAGAATAGACCGCCTTCCTGCCAGGCAGCTCGTAAAAAGCGAGCATAGGCTAAACGTCACCAATACAGTGATATCTGACTAGGTGGTAGAGTTTCGCAGCGACTCGCCCGGATCGGTACCACCGCCTTACCTATTCCTGGCGCCATAACGTCAGCGATTTCAGAAGACTTGTTCCGGTTCAGAGGATAAGGTAGCCGATAAACTTACTTTTGCTCGAGGCTTTACATCCTTGCCAGCAACGCACCATTACCACCTTTGGCGTCTCTAGGCGGCGTGAATTTCGTATCATCAAGAAATCTATCTTTTTGCCTTCCAATATCATAAAAATAAAATAAAATAATACTTTAAAGGGTCAGATATTTCGTTTTGCTAACTGTACTATACTATTATACTATGTACTACTTTGTACTATGTATAAATTTGATGCAAATTTTGTTTGCCTCAAACTTCTGCAATCAACTGGATGACTCACCTGTCGTTTGTCAATATGATCTGTAATCTCTGTTTAAGATAGCATATAAGAGCTGTGCGACAAAATTAAAACTGTGACGTTGTAAAAGTCTTTAGACGTACACAACATTAGTCATTTCGAAAAAAAAAAACATTATCGAAAATTATCAGTATTGTCGAAAATCCAAGTAAGGATTCGATAAGTTCGTCGCTGAAAATCCAACGAGAACAAAAAGCTCTTTAAGCTTGCTCCCCTCAAACATATGTACGATTTATTAAACGCACGAGACTCGTAAATATAAAAAGGCTGAAGCGACTGTTGCATCTCTGTACTTTTTTAACTATTTACTTCACTTAAATGTATTTTAGATTATATTTTCTAACGAGCACTACATATGTTACTAATAGATTTGAGACAAAGGCTGAAGACAAACTGTAGGCATAACAGTTTTAAGACAGACAACAGCGTTAGGAAACATACGGAGACACACACTTGGAACAAAATGTCTCATAGACAAAATTATCTACTACACACAAAAACTGGACTGTGACAAATCTGAATAACGATTGCCGACTTCCGTTTTGCATTTATGCTGGTGCGCATCAAAGACAAAACATTATATCCTTTACCTTAAAACTGTCATGACGACAATCTGCTCTCCACCTAAGCCTTGATAATGCTGCATAAGATATATTCAGTAGGCTGTCTTAGCTTTGACAAGACACTATAAACTGCCTCTGTTTTCTAGCGGTTTGGTGTTGGTAAACAACAGGCCCTGGTACGGCCCGGTTCCCACTATACCAGACCGGCAGATCTCCCGATCCGGTAAAATTATTGGAAGGCCTAGTGGCGATAGTAGTTGTCTTCTGTACCGCGACCATCACAACACAACAATTTCGTCGTCCTTGTGGGTGCAGGTCCAAATACAATTGAGGTGCTTGTCCGATTTTCTTGTGGGATCCGGTGTAATGTGAACGCTCTGTCCAGTTGCCGGGCCTACGATTTCCGGGTCCGGCAATTAAAAATGTAGTTTTGAAATTTCTTAAGAAAAAGTCTATGTCTCCAGCCGGATTTTCCTGATGATGCTTGAGCGAAGCAAAACGTAGAGTTGAATGTAGTGTGTATATTGTAAGTGTTAATGAAACAGTATAATAAGATTATGTGGAGCTCAACATTTTAAAATCCGAATTAAATTCTTCACTAAGCTGTTGCTGGGGTATTTAGAGACGTATCACGAAATTACAACGCGATATTATCCCAAATAAGCGGATTATATCTGAAACTCTCACCAAAACAAAAGACTTAAGTGCTTCGCCGTAGACGTCTGTTGAATGCCTTAAATATTTCATAAGGTTAGGTACCTGAAAGAAATTTTCTGACGAATAGAAATAAGATTCTCATCCAAGTATATCACAAAATAAAGGAAACCTAATAAATGGTTTTAAGATAGATTTTTTAATTTCTTGCATGCATTTTTCTAATATCATAATAATTACACTTATCACAACGTAGTATAAAACAAAGACGCATTCTCTGTTCTATTTTAAATGTGTTTAAATCTTTAAAACTACGCAACGGATTTTGATGTGGTTTTTTCAATAGATAAAGTGATTAAAGAGGAAGGTTTACATGTATATTTTAAACAAGTGCTTAAACGTGGTCTCTAATTAAAAATAAATAATAATATTAAAATCGACAAAATTACTTACACTATAGGCGTATGCTAAACTTAGGCCATAACGCATCATTGACCTTTCGTGAATAACGGTGGAGTATATTTTTAACCAACTCCAAAAAAAGGAGATCATCAATTTGACAGCATGTTTGTTGCGTGACTACTCGGCCAATAACTAACCGATTTTGTAATTTTTCTACAAAGTTAGGTTTTCATTCCATGGTGGTCCCTGATTTTGTTTTATTTATTTTATTTTTATTTAATACTTTATTGCACACAAAAACTAAAATACACAAAATACACGAGAAGTTAAAAATGCACAAAAGACGAGCTTAACTCTAACTAAAGAAATTTTCTTCCAGCCAACCCAAAAAAAAAATTAAGCTGTGAAAATAAAATGGAAGGCATAGTGTACAAAACAATTAATTAATTAATTTGTTTTGATCTGCTTATCGGTTTTTTAGTCTTGCCAAGTTAAGTTTAGCTTAAAAACCACCAGTGGAATGTTGATAAAAATTATATGAGACAAGAGTATACAAAATAATCACCTTAAATTTGTTAAGTCTAAATGAACGTGACTTAAACTTAAAATAACAGGAAACTAGATTTTATGTTTTTCACTACACTACTACACACTACTACTAATACAAGTATTACTACTACACGTAGTGGCATTCTGTTGTATTGACAAATACACTTTATTTTAAACTTTATGTTAAGTCAACTGATTATACTATTACCGTCATCGATTGTCTTTTCGTGGTGCATCTGTTAATAATTTTATGCTATTATTTTTTTCTTTTAACTAAAGTAATAGAAAGATACAAAACATGTTTAGTGCTGTCAGATTCATTTGTACTCGATATTTATTCACAATTTACAAGTAACATTTTCGAACTATTCGGACGTGTCTAAAAAAAATTTCAAATCTCAACAAAAAAATCTCTTTTGTTTTTGTTGCATTTGAAAAAGATAGCATGCATCTAAAATAAGTTTAGTTTTTTGCATAGCAGAATCACCAAACGCTGAATACTAAAAATGCTAGATTTATTGACATTGATGTAAAATTTTGTTTATGTTATAAAAAGAAGAACCGGTTGGCTTAAGTGTTGAAAAAATTTTATCGTGGAAAAGTACAAGTGCGTTAACAGAAAGCTATTAACTAATGAGAAGGTTAAGCACCTTTTGTTTGTCACTGTGGAATATTATTTCTATTTTCATTGTAATGATACAATCGACAAACATTAATTAAGATATCGGAACATAACAACCTACTAATTATGTCGAGCATGTCGACATTATTGTTCAATATTTATAGACGACATTTGCTTTAGAAGGTAGTTTTTTCCCTAAGCAATAAACCCTGACATTTGTGAAAACATTTATGCAACACTAGCTGCTGCCCGCTGCGTTACCCGCGTTGTTAATGTTTCCACAAGATCATCTTTTCGGAATAAAAACTATCCTATGTGTTAATCCAAGATATCCTCTATGGGTGTACCAAATTTCCTGAAAATCGTTTCATTAGTTTTTGCGTGAAGGAGTAACAAACAAACATATAAACAAACTTACAAAATTTCCTTAAATTAAAAAATGTAATGAATCATAGAGGTAGTTTAATCAAAAAAAAACTAATTTATGACAACTTTGTTTCTGCAAGGTACACTTGCATGTTCCTGTGTTAAGTATTTAACTCTGAGTTAACCCATACTAAGGGTCAAATCATAACAAATTAGACAAGTAAACTTATTTAATTTTACCTAGAAGCTTAATTCAATCGATATTCGAAATTTAAATTGGTCGATAAAACACTATTGGCTTACAAACTTTATTAATGTTATAATCAACTAATATTATTAATATTATTAATGTCCGAATGAATTTCTGATCCATCACATACAATCTTAATTTTTCAATTGTTCTAGCAGTTATTCTGTACTAACTGTTGCCTGCGGCTTCGCCCGCGTTTCACAGGATCCCCTTGTGCTATCGAGATTAAAAGTAGTCTATTTGTTAATCCCGGTCACAATCTATCTGTGTTCCAAATTTTCGACAAAATCTTTTGAGCCATTCGAGCGTGAAAGAATAACAAATATCCATACATACATACTCACAAACTCTCGCAATTATAATATTAGTAGGATTTCGAAGAATAATATAATTAAGTGTAATAAAACTACAAAAATTTATTTCAAATATTTCATTCTCTACCACGTCGCAATTCGACAATTCTTTTTTCGAAAGGTAACAAAGTTTTGAAATGGTCTCTCGTAAATTAAATTATCAGTGACAAAAACTTGTTGCATTATCACTACATAGTATAAAACAAAGTCGCTTCCTCTGTCCCTATGTCCCTTTGTATGCTTAAATCTTTAAAACTACGCAACGGATTTTGAAGCGTTTTCTTTAATAGATAAAATGATTAAAGAGGAAGATTTATATGTATATTTCATACCCATGCGAAGCAGGGGCGGGCCGCTAATTAAGTATAAATAGAAACTACCAGTAAGTCCGGAGTTGCATTTAACTTCTTGAGGTCCTGGGTTCGAACCTCGAGTCGGGCAACAAAAAAATTATAAAATCTATATTTTCTTTTTTCTAATAAAAAAAATCGTTGCCCGGGATTGAATATGTGCCCGGTTGGCGATAGACTTGCCGCCTATCACATTGTGGGAATTACGGTCTTCGGCTGTCTTGGTTGTGTCTCTACGTACCCTTTCGAGGTATGGTCTTGAAGATACTTTGATGATTTACGTAAAAATAACCATTTAAATTGTTATGTTACTGGCAAATTTTCGAGTGACAAACATTAAAAAATAATAAAAAACACACTTGAAGAAAATCCTCTTTTTTGGATCGGTCAAATAAATCATAAAATGGCTCCTGCTGTTTCGTCATTAAGTTAACCCTACGTCTACTATTTCATATTTTGTATTCATAAAAATATACAAAGGTATTATTGGTTATAAGTTTTGATACCCCAAGTTCTAAACTTTCCCTAGTACTAGTTATATAAACACTAAACAGCTGATAAATCATTCCGAATTCTCACAGACAACTAAATTTTATTGTCAACTATAAATTCTTGTAATGAATATATAATTGGTCGAAATTTACCAAACGGCTAAAAGTTGGTGCTACAATGTTGAATTATTAAAATCAGGGCTGCTCAATCTAAAGTTTGAAGATATTTGTGAATGTTGGAACACTTTTCTTCTTGTTGGCTCGGGCTCCTTTGCAGTATAGACCATATGCCTTCCTGTCAGGCAGCTCGTAAAAGGCGAGTATCGTCTTACTGCCACTAGCACCGTGACATCTGACTACGTTTGAGTTTTGCAGTGAATCGCCCGGATTGGTGCCACGGCCTTATCTATTCCTGCCGCCACAGCCGGTAGTCAGTAAACTTAATATATTTGCTAGAAGTCTAACATCCCGGCCTCAGGTTGGCAACGCACCAGTACCACCTGTAATTTCTTTAGGCAGCGTAAATTTCTTAGGATAGGAAAGTCCTTCTGCTTGTTGTCTCCAAATTTCACAATTTAAACGAACTACAATCATACATACGGCTCAAAACGATTTCGGCATAGATATGTGACAACTCCATCATCATCTTAACATAAAGAAAAACATCGCTTGTGTGGTCTAGTGTTCTGGCGTCGGACTCGGTTTTCTGAAGTCCCGGGTAAATAATAACGTAAATAAAAATTTAGGGTATATAATATAAAATAGGAAGTGTGTATATTTAATTTTTGTATAAAAATAACGTTTCCTAGGATTGGATATGTGCCCGGTTGGCGTTAGGCTTGCCGCCTATTACATTGTCGGACTCGGTATCTTTGGCTATTCGTAGGTGGCTTGGTTGCGCATCTGCCTACCTTTTCGGGAATATGGGCATGAAAATATTTCTTTTTTTTTTCAGAAAAAGCAAAAGCTTGTTATGTTACTAATTCTGAGACCAGTAACTATACAAATAAGAGTGTTGCACCATCTCGCCGAGATACAAAAGTTCCATTTACTTTAATGAATCTTATAGCAGATTACACAGTATCAGGGCTGTTGAAGAGTCCTTTTTGCATGGTAATATTAATTCATCACATTACTACTAGATTCATTTTTATATTTTGCATTCATAGAGAATTATAAAATTCAGATTCGGCTTTATTGTAAAAGTATTTTTGGTAACTATAAAATATGTGCAAATATAAATAATGATAAATAAATAAATATTCCTGGACAAGATGCAACATCAATTGAATCTAACCCCAAACTAAGCAAATTATATGCTCGTGTAGTCAACGATACTTAGGAAACTTAAATAGATACCAGAATAAATTTAATAAACACTTAGACCCGGAAATGCAGACATTTAAAATAGGTTCATCACACAAATGCCTGCCCCCGTGGGGAATCGAACCCGGGCCTCGCGGTTGGTCGATGTAGTTAGTAGGCGTGTACATGTACTCGTACATCATTACAACAGGGTGTTTGTTTGTATTAACAGTCCATTTTCTCGTCAAAACTGTTAGTAAGACTTTGGAAATGGGCACAAATTAGATTTTCTTTTAATATCTCAACGGGTGCTCTCGGGTAGCTTTGATTAGATTGGTAGGTAAATTTAACATGCCGCAACAGGGACAACAGCTACCTCGTATCCCTATTGATTCTGAATTATATAAATAACTAGGTACGTACCCATATAAAATGTTTATAAATAATAAAATATTAAAATAAAAAAAAATGGAAATGCCCCAAATTATTGTAAGATTGAACAGCCCTGCTTTAGACGAACTAAGTGATACAATCTAACCGTGTGGCTGCCATCGTTACGTAGAATTTATGCAAGTGCCTGTCGATGGAAACCACGATATAGGATAGTTCGCGTTTATAGTCCTCGTGACTAGGCCATTCGGCGAACTAATGACACTCTTATTGCCCGCGACTTCATTTGAGTGCGAGTTAAGAGTAAGTAGGCTTCGTACAGTTTTAACCAACTCTTAAAACAGAGGTTCTGTTGCATATTTTTATTGAATGTTTGTTACGCGATGATTCGGCCAAAAACATATGGATTTTTATGGATTTTTTTTAGAAAAATAGCTGATCCTGTATTGATTTCTTCATAATCGAATAGTGGTTTTTGAGATAAAACAAAAACAATATCTTTGTGCCTATAATCCCCAGAGGGGTAGGCACAGGTACAACAGGGTGACCCGAACACCCACGACTAGCCAAAGACATTAAGTCCCACAATGTAATAGGTTGCAATTTTATCACCAAACAGGCGCTTACAAATTCCTGGGCCAAGTTGTTTTTATAAGAAAAGTGGAAAACTAAATTAAAAAAATATTCATAAGTTTTTGCCAACAAAGACGAAAATTTATGCATCCTTAAATATATGCCGAAACTATTAGTCGGGTGTTTATACCTAACTTTTATGTTGGACCATCACGGCGTCATTAAAAAAAAGATATGCTTTTTTAAAGGATATTTCGAAGTTAACCTGCTTCGAAATATGCTTTTTTAAAGTATATTTTGCAGTTAACGTATATCGAAATATGCTTTTTTAAAGTATATTTCGAAGTTAACGTACTTCGAAATTTGCTTTTTTAGAGTAAAGGTAATGAAATTATTCGAGTCGTTTTTAACAGTTTTACAGAGGATTTACATTTATAATAAGTAGGTAGTTAATCGTCCTTAGAGTGTGACTGCCTTATAACTGGTGGTCATGTTGAAATAGTCTGCAGTGATTGGCCATCTGAAAAATTATATTCATTCATTCAACAGGTCTAATTATGCTGCTAACTAAAAAACTAGTTTCACTATTTTAATATTTAGAAGTGAAGTCATCCACACCCTCAACTTCACGTGACAGATAAAATTATGTCAACTTTTCCATCATATTGCTCGTAATTATTGTATACCGGTGTGTAGGTAAAACTACTTGTATACTTTCTGGTGTAAGACTTGACATTCCCGGTTGAAATTGACTTTTACATATTCCCAGTGTTGCTTCGGGCTCCTTAGCAGAATAGACCATCTGCCTCCCTGCCAGGCAGCTCGTAAAAGGTGAGCATAGGTTAGCCGTCACTGACACCGTGACTTTTGACTAGGTGGTAGTGATTCGCAGCGACTAACCCGGATTGGTACCAGTGCCTTACCTATTCCCGCCGCCATAACGTCAGTGCTTGCCGTTGACGTGTTCCGGTTCGGAAGGTAAGGTAGCCGGTAAACTTACTTTTGCAACATTCTAACATCCCGGCTTAAGGTTGGCAACGCACCATGACCACATTTGGTATCGGTAAGTGGCGTGAATTTCCCACCATAACGAAATCCATCTGCTTCTTTGCCTTCCCATATCATAAAAAAAAATATTTGGCGTTTAAATGCGTTGCATATTTCTTACCATGTAGATTCTGCTCGATTTCTTTACTACAAAAATACTTCAAAAATCTGTAACTTGGTAAGGTGAAATTCCTGGTAAATCCAGAGAAGGTAAACCTTTGTGACCCATCCAATTATATTTAAAGCATTGTTCCAAAACAGTCGGAACCAGCCACCGGAAATGTCCAGTTTGTTAAAATTAATTTTCCCCTAAGTTCTAATCTCGAAGTTAGTTTTCATTTTGAAACTAGTAGTATTATACAGTTTGTTACTAATTTCCTACCTTTATGATTGAAATATAATATACTAGCTGTTCCGGCGAACTTCAATTCATCTGCTCAGTTTGTATGGAAAAAATTAAGTTTTATTTTTCCTAGTTTCCTCTTAGTCGAAAGGGAAAAAAGTATCTATATCCATCTCCTTGTTCTAATCTGCCTCCCCATTCATTTTCAGTCAAATCGATTCAGTCGTTTTTGACTTATAAGCAGTGTATTAACACCACTTTCTTTTATATGCTATAGATATAGATTTGAAGTATGTCTGTGATTTCAAAATAACTATGTCTGCTATGGTTCACAACTTTACTACTGGTTAAGTGTTGTGCAGAATTTGCACAGGATCTATTACTTTAGCTATTCCTCCGCCATTATAGTCTAAGATACGAAGTTAGGTCTACCTACACCGAGCTAATAATAAGATGAAACCGGTTTTACTGCAAATTTAGTACATCAGAAAATATATTAAAAATGGGTTGCCTAAAAAATCCTGGACATTTTTTTATTTCTTAAAATGTTTTTTATTAATTAGTTTGTGTAATAATAAGATTTCAACCCGACATAAAGTAGGCTTCACACGGGTATAAAATATACATATAAACCTTCCTCTTTAAACACTTTATCTATTAAAAAAACCGCAACAAAATCCGTTGCGTAGTTTGAAAGATTTAAGCATAGAAAGGCACATAGGGACAGAGAATGCGACTTTGTTTTATACTGTGTAGTGAAAACACATAAATTCTTTTTCGTAATAAATGGAGTATAAAACGTTAAAGTGACCTTAACGTTGACTTGTCCTCCAAGTCAGGTTACTGAGCATCCAGCTCCAGAATAGTAACTTGTAAAATTTCAATTTGATTTCGTAATACTGAGGTTCTTGTTGTATATTTTTTCATCTAATTTATTTTTCTTAATACGTAGCTTCTTATATATAGTAAGGGAATTAAACATTTTAAACAATAATAGTTTGAATACAGTAAAGTGTACAAGTTACTTTTTTTGAAAAATTGTAATAATGAAGTTTCACTAATCTTTTTTTTATGTTATAGGAAGGCGAACAAGCAGACGGATTTCCTTATGGTAGTCTAGGTGGTAGAGCGCCATAACGTCATGACGTGTTCCGGTTCGGAGGGTAAGGTAGCCAGTAAACTTACTTTTGCTCGAGGCCTAACATCCTGGCCTCAGGTTGGCAATGCACCATTACCATCTTTGGTGTCTCTAAGCGGCGTGAATTACCATCAGGAAATACGTCTGCTTGGTTAATTTCCTATAACATAAAAAAGTGGAACAGTACAAGTGGCAACCTTACTCAGAAACGTCAATCATCTTTTAATAAATCTTTTATTAAATTTCCCCGTGTTGGTCCGGGCTCCTTTGCAGAATAGACCACCTGCCTTCCAGCCAGGCAGCTCATCAAAGGTGAGCATTGGCTTGCCATCACTAACACCATGACATATGATTTTTGGTAGAGTTTCGCAGCGACTCGCCCGGATTGGTGCCACCGCCATTTCTATTCCTGCCACTATAAAGTCAGTGCTTGCCGTTGCCGTTCCGGTTAGGAGGATAAATTAGCCGTTAAACTTATTCTCAAGGCCTAACATTCCGGCTATTGGCAACGCACCATTACCACCTTTGGTATCTCTAGGTGTCGTGAAGAATACCATCAGGAAATCCGTCTACTCGTTTGCCTTCCAATATCATAAAAAAAATCATGTCAAAATTAACTTAAATTTGACTGAATGAAAGATTAAATGTTAAACAACGTCTCTGAGTGCGGATGTGCTTTTGAAAAATATTTAAATTGATGGTTATTAATGTAAAATGTCATTCCATTGACAGTACTCAACGTCACAGCCAATAAAATAAATTACCAATTTATTTCTAAACCTTTTAACCGTTAAAGCACCAACGAAGCTATGTCAACTCAATTACAAATTGGCGCTCGTCATTGGACATACTACAATTTTTCTTTTGACCTTTTTATGCCTTTTCCTAAAACACTGGGTTCGAATCCCGGGTCGGCCAACATAAATTGGATTTTTCCAATTTTCTAATCAAAAAAAATGTTGGTCGGTATTGGAAATGTGCCCGGTTGGCGATAGGCTTGCCACCTATCACATTGTGGGACTTAGTGTCTTCGGCTAGTCGTGGGTGCCTTGGTTGTACCTCTGCCTACCTCTTCGGGGACATGGGCGTGAAGATACTTTTTTTTTCTTAAAACACAATGTCACTGCACGTATCTGTATTTTTCATCTACGTATTAAAATGTGGCAGATTTGTTGATTTATCGTTAGAAAACTCAATGTTAGATTGGTCCAAAATTCAGCGCAATATATATAACTAGTTATAATAGCGCAAATGTAATAAGTAACGATATCCGTTATATTGTAACTTTGACGTAAAATCCTATTAATATTATAAATGCAAAAGTTTGTACCTATGTTTGTTACTACTTTACGCAAAAACTGCTAAATCGATTTTCATCGAAATTGGTACACATACACAGGGTAACTTGGATTAACACATTGGATAGTTTTCATCCAGAAAAAATGTTCCTATGGGATCACGTGGGCAACGCCGCGGGCAACAGTTAAGAGTAAATAAAAATGTGTATAAAAAATCACCAATTTCGATAAATTACTCGAATATTGTATGACCGAGAGAAGCTCTTACTCAACCTATTTATGTCTCAATAATGTCAGTGTTTGCCACTATTGTGTTCAGGTCTGGATGATCAGAGTAACTCCCCACTAAATAACATCCCAAATTCAGGTTGGCAACGCAAAACGCATTTCATATCACGCGACATTCGTTTTTTACTTCAGAATATTTGCTTAAAAAAGCTCTGATAAAATGAATAAATGTATGTATGTATGATTGAATGAATCAATGTATATATAAATGAATGAATGGATGTATGAATAAATAAATGAATTGATAAATATATTAAAGGGTAAATTAATGAATTAATGAATGAATGACTGTATGAAACTTATTTAAATCTAAAAAAAACATGTTCTATTTTTATCACGTTGTTATTATTCCACTATAATTTGTATAATGTTGTTATTATTGTGTCCTTTGTGCCTTTCTTTATATATAGAATGTTCACGTTTTTTCCTTTGTAGTACGACATTACTTTATCTGAATATAAAGTGCACACAAACTGGAAGATTTGCTTTGTCTTTTATTTGGACGGTAAAAAACTGGATTTCTCGTTGTTTCGTCATAATAGATATGAACTAACGCAAAAAGAAAAAAACAATGCACCTGTTTTTTTAATAACTTGGTATACACTTTATTCTATTTATATTGTAATTTGGGAAAGTTTGTGAGAATTGGTCGAAATTCTTTTCTTTGTCTCTTACGCTCAAACTACTGAACGGATTTGGATGTCACTTTACTTTAATTTAATAGGCTACAATTTATAAAATAAATAAAAAATCGCCTCTGTGGTCTAGCGGTTCAGTTATCGGACTTGACTGCGTGAGATCCCGGATTCGAATACCGGGTCGGAGACAAAAAGAAAATTGGGTTTTTCCAATTTTCTAATAAAAAAATATTGCTCAGGATATGTGTCCGGTTGGCAATAGGCTTGCCACCTATCACATTGTGGGACTTAGTGTCTTCGGCTCGTTGTGGGTGCCCTGGTTGGGACTGACTACTTCTTCGAGGATATGGGCTTGAAGATACTTACATACTTTTTTTACCTATAATTTATAAGCGGACAAAGCCACGAGTGGAAGCTACTTCTAAATATAGCTTTCTGTCAAATGACCACCACGTGGTAAGGTAGAAGAAGCTAGCTAGAAGCTATGCAACGATTCGAGCATAGCAATTCAAAACCCGGGTTCTACTACCGACATGAACAATTATTTTTGTGATGAACATAGCTACATGGCAGTCTTTTTTCAATAGTTAAAACGCACTTCAAAATCCATGAAAAAAGTCAATGAAATAGTTGGAGTCGGTTTTTTGCAGTTTTACAGCGCTTAATTATTTTCCTTAATTTTTCAATGTACAAATTTACTAATTTCCTTTCCATTAACTTCCCACTAACAGTGAAATAAATCAGTGGGAAAAAGTAAAAAGTGGTTGGAAACTCCCATTTACTACAAATAAACGCATGCCTGCAACATAATAACTCACTGTTATCTGCACTCACTACGCTATAAACGATGCAAGAAGTTTTGATTTGTTACCCTTGCGTTTAGACGCTAGTTTTAATTTGCTGTGCGGCTCCATTTTTAAAACTGTACTAACTCACGATAATCATGATTTTATTTTAACTGCGGTATGTTTATCGGAAATTAGTTTTTTTTATGGAATAAACCCAATATACCTTGCTTTCATGATAAACATCGTTTACTCGTCTAGTTCCTATTTCCTAAGCAAATCATTTTTTAAAACTGTACTTACTCACGATAATCATGATTTTATTAGAACTGCGGTATGTTTATCGGAAATTAGATTTTTTTATGGAATAAACCCAATATACCTTGCTTTCATGATAAACATCGTTTACTCGTCTAGTTCCTATTTCCTAAGCAAATCAATTTTTAAAACTGTACTTACTCACGATAATCATGATTTAATTGGGATTATGGTATTTTTTCGGAAATTAGAAATGCTGATGGGATAGGGAGAAACTCACTCTACTTTGTTTTCATGATGAATGTCTTTTATTCGTCTAGTTATAATTTTAGATACGTGTATGTGATGTTTTAAATCCATTTTTAAAACTGCACTAACGATTATCTTGATTTTATTAATACTGCGATATTTAAACCGGAAATTAGATCTTTTATGGAATAAACTCAATGTACCTTGCTTTTTTGATAAATATCTTTTACTTGTCTATCTCTAATTTTCAAAATAAAACGATTTTCAAAACTGCACTAACTCACAATAATCATGATTTAATTGAGACTGCGGTAGTTTTATTGGAAATCAGAAATGTTGATCAAAGAAATTCATTGTACCTTGCTTTGGTGATAAATATCTTTTATTCGTCTAGTTCTAATTTTCTAAGCAAATCCATTTTCAAAACTGCACTAATTCATGACAATCATGATTTTATTGGGACTGTGTCATGCTTTTTTTATATACAAGAGGAGGCAAACGAGCAAGAGGGTCACCTAATGGAAAGTGATCACCGCCGCCCACGGACATCCGCAACACAACGAGTATCACAGATGCGTTGCTGACCTTTGCTTTCATGATAAATATCGTTTATTCGTCTAGTTCTAATGTTCTAAGTAAATGCATTTTTAAAACTGCACTGCCTCACAAATATCACGATTTTGATGAAACAGCAACCTTTGTAACTGGGCTTAGTAATGTTGATAATGCTCTCATAGTGCTCTTTTACCTAATACTGCTTAAAAGTTAGTCGTTTTAACTTGGCAACTTACTTTTTAAACAAGTGTACTTATGACCCAAAACTTTGGAGAAGAAAAAATGTAGATAAAACAAAATCAATGTATTTTGTTTTCATTATAAATTTAAAAACCGTTTAGTTTTAATTTGCTCCGTAGGTAATTTCATTTATATAACTAGTGTACTAGACTTATTGAGATCACAGACTTTTTAACGCATATAAACTATTAGAAATGTTCATGGAATAAATTCAATGTAGATATTACGTTGCTTTCATGCTTGATACCTTTTAAACGTTGCTAGTTTTAATTTACCTTTGCAACTTCATTTTTACTACTATGTATTTAATCACGATAATCACGATTTTGCTTTGACCGCAGTCTTTGTACATGAACGACATAAATGCAGAGGCTCTTTTCTAAGCATATTGTTCATGCTGGTGGTCGAGTGCCGTGCTGCAATTTTTGTCGAGGTAGGAATCCTCCGACTTACCTATTTCTGCTGCCATAATCACAATTTCTTATTTGGTTTGGAGGGTAACATAACCGGTGAACTTGCAGAATTGACTTAACACCTTGATCACAGGACAGCGATGTACCATTTTTTTTATAGTGTGGAAAATCCTCCCGGATACCCGCTGCTCTCGGGGGAGCGCAGCGGGTTATGTCGGACTCGAACCGACTAAAAACCACACTTTGACCTTCGTGCCGCCCGGCTAGGAGCGAGATGGGGTCGCGTTGGCATTCACCATCTCGCTCCGCGGCTACGGCCCAGTCCTTACCGGGACTCCTCCCGGGCTGAAAGAAGAGCGACTCCGGCCACTGGAATCCCCCCAGGCGTGCGAGGCCGTGCTGGCCGAGGAAAGTCCCCGACTCCCCTCGGCAGCCCCGCGTCGGAGGTGCTTTGACGGCGAAGGAACTGCCTTCTTGCGCCCCCGGTCCACCTACGCCGGAGCGAGCCTGAGTTGGGATCGTCCTCCCGGGCCGGGTTTTCTTTTGTATCATTACTTCTTCGCAAAAGGAGACCACCGCCTGCCAGGACCTGTCACCACCGAGTATGGCGTTGACACAGCGACGCACCTACATCATCTGTCTATAAGTCACGTTTATCTTTTACCATCAGAAGAGCCGTTATCATAGCATTAAGTCCACAATTGTACACTATACATAACATTCTCTACTAGTCAACCTAACTTTCTTTAAAAGAATAATTAAATTAAATTATGTATATTAGGTATATGAATGATTACTGTGTATTTAACATAACAGTAAATTTCACATGCTAATGTAATGGTGGAACAGAAACATTAAATACATTTAGACCTAAGGTATGAAAACCCATACATGTACCCAGTAAAACTAATAAGCAAAATAAAAAAAATAATTGGATTTCTTTTAATAACTTAAAATGTATATTAAATAAAATGTTCTAACTAATATCGTTTATTAATAAACATCGACTAAATTACTTCAAGGTTAAAAAAGGTTTTTAGGTTCAACCTGGCATTATAGTGTTCATTAAAGACTATAGTATCAACTTAACTTTACTCTTACCTTATCGCCTCTGTGGTCTAGCGGTTCAGTTGTTGGACTTGACTGCATGATGTCCCGGGTTTGAATCCCGGGTCGGGCAACAAAAAGAAAATTGGGTTTTTTCAATTTTCTAATAAAAAAAATGTTGCTTGGGATAGGATATGTGCCCGGTTGGCGATAGGCTTGCCACCTATCACATTGTGGGACTTAGTATCTTCGGCTAGTCGTGGGTGCCCTGGTTGTGCCTCTGCCTACCTCTTCGGGGATATGGGCGTGAAGATACATAACTTTACTCTTATTTTAGTCTATGTTTATTTATTTCACTTGATAGTATGGCACTTAAGTTTTAAAACTATTATACTAACAAAAGATAATCACGAATTTTGTTAAGATTAGAAGTCACTACAAATAAAAATGTAAATAACGTACAATGAATGCACTTTATTTTCTTGATAAATATCGTTTAAAAGCGTCTTGTTTTAATTTTCTGTGCAGTTTAACTTTAAACTGTACTAACTCACTATAATCACGATTTTATTGTGACTGCGGTCTCACTAAACAGACTTATAATGTGAACCCAGAATTTGTAATATGACTGGAGGGTTTAAAGATAAATACACGTCTACACGATTAAATCTTCTGTTATATTGTAACATATTTATAGTATATCACGCCTATATCCCCAAAGAGGTAGGCAAAAACACAACCCGGCACCCACGACTAGCCGAGGAAACTAAGCCCCACAATGCGATAGGTGGCAAGTCAATCGTCAACCGAGCACAAATCCTACGAGCACGAACCGTCAGTTTAATCCCGAGAATTTTTTTTTTTTAGAAAATTGAAAAATACACATTTTCTAATTTTTTTGCTGCTTGACCTGGGCATCGAACCTGGTACCTCAAGAATTCAAGTTCGACGCCGGTCGGCTCGACCATAACGGTGTTTATTAACAATTAAAACAATTATTACAAAACATACACCTAATGTCAACTAATAGAATATAATTTTGAATGTAATTCTTTATTATCCTCATAACCCGTTATATTTAAAATCTAAGTTTCAATTTCTGCATCCTACACGTTCTAGACAACTTCGTTCCAATAACAATCCAATTCTTCAAGTACCTTTGTGTAGCCTTGATTTCCTTTCAAAATCATTTTCTTCTCAAGCTGTACGACTGTGGAATGTACTCCCCAATGAAATTAAAAACAGTTCATCCAAGTTTTCCCTTAAACGTCACCTTTCTGCGTATCGAGCAGACTAGCGGCTAATATTAATAATCAATCCTAATCCAAAAACTTGCTGTCCAAGATTGATATTTTGATCCATTTTTATGTTATCGCTTGCCAATAACATATCTGTGGACAGGATAAATATGGCAATTAGGTATGGGATAGGCCGC
>NJDC01007782.1:44299-71786 GCA_002245475.1 Calephelis virginiensis | reverse complement strand
AAATACACGATACGCTAATTTCTTCCTGATTATTTCATTTCTGCACTTTCACTGAAAGTCGTAAAATCGTACAAAATGCCACCAAAATTGACTAATTTCACTCAATATCAACACGAAATTCAATAATTATGAAAAAATTTCGACCATCTTTTCTCTCGATGGCGCCAAAACTTCCAGCAGTGGTCTTACTGTAAATGACATTTTTAATTGCTTTTTTCACCTTTTTATATAACATAGGGTATGTATGTTCACGCCCATTTCCCCAAAGAGGTAGGCAGGGGCACAACCAGGGCACCCGCAACTAGCTGAAGACACCGTCCCACAATGTGATAGGAGGCAAGCCTATCACCAACCGAGCACATATCATGAGGACCTGAGCAACATTTTTTTTTATTAGAAAAATGGAAAAACCAAATTTTCATTTTGTTTCCAGACCCGGGAATCGAAGCCGGGATCTGATGGAGTCAAGTCCAATACCTGGATCGCTTGACCACAAATCTAAATTTATTCTTCCAACGGCGCCATTTTGCTTTTTAGCACGTATTCTGTTAACACAGACGTTCCACACGAATTATAATATATTTTTATAACAGAGAAACAAGATGGAGGATTTTTAGAAAAGAAATACACACCGCTTATTCAAGGCTACATCTAAAGCACCAGTCAAATTTTGAGCAATATTTCAGAATCGATAACACTTTCGATATTCAAAAATTTTAAAAATAAAAAAAAAATATTTTTATCCGTCGCAAAATACACGATGCATCATTATAACGTGTACACAGCATAAAACTGGTTCCGACCAACCGCAGTCGCATTCGCGGGCTAGTGACGTCATGATCCGTACTAAGTACGACATAGGGTGACAAGTGAAGTATTTTACCGGACGGTTTTAAATGGATGTTTATAATAGTAAATATTACGATTTGGCAATTATGTTCAAGTCTGTCTGTCTCTTTTAATTTATAAAGCAAGTGAAAACTTCCTTGGCGTTGCACATTTTTTTTGGAATGGGTAAAAAATTCTTAACTCGCATCAGGACAAGTGTAATAATAATTTGTAAGCCGGCGCAGGGCGCTTGCGCAAATGTTCGTGTTGTCATATTTGTGTACGATAGCGCAATAAATTAATATTTTATTCTACCACATAAATAATAGTACTTTCTTACTGATAATTAAATCAATTCGTGCATTTTTATTTGCTAACCATTTCAAAATATCAAGAATGCACAACGTTAATATTCACTTTTTTCTGCTTTCACTTCTGTCAGAACTGCCAGAGTGCAACCCGTTTTTTTATAAAAGGTGATCCTCGGTTAAAATAGGTCATTACTAATAAAACCACTGGTGACAAAGTGCCCTACAGCAGATGGCCCGGCTAGGCATCCACCACCTCACCTATTCCTACTACCATGAAAGTGATTAATAATGTCATTTGTTCCGTAAGAACCTGTAGACTTGTAATATATGCCTTACATCCCAGCTACAGGATAATGTCACACCTACGAGTTTATTTGGTATATATTTGTCTGTAGGTCATTGTCTCTTACCATTAGGAAAGCTGTGTGCTTTTTTATGACATTGGAAGGGAAACAAGCAAATAGGTTTCATGATGGTAAGAAATTCACGCCACCTAGAGACATCAAAGGTGGTAATGGTGCGTTGCCAACCGGGGCCTGGATTTTGGGCTTTGACCAAAAAGAAGTTTGTCGTCTACCTTACCCTCCAAATTGGAAGACGTCTACGGCAGATATTGATGTTACGGTGGCAGGAATAAGGAGGTGGTACCAACCCGAGTAAGTCTATGTTAGTGACGGTAACCTTACGAGCTGCCTGGCAGAAAGGCACATGGTCTATTCTGCAAATGAGCCCGAACCAACACGGGGAAAATTTGTTCGCCGTCTTCTAACATAAGAAAAATTTAAATATCTATTGACGAATTGTATAAGTTAATCTCATCCCAAAGTAAACACAATGCTTGTGTTATGGATATTAGTCAATGATACTAAGCCAAAAATACTTAATTAGTTGCTGCAATTAGTAGAATAAGAAGTCAACACGGAAATACGGATGAATACGCTCGACACATTATATGCTCCCCGTCAAGAATCGAATCTAAGTTAGGTTAAGCATGTACACTAGCTACTAGGCCAACAAAGCAGCTAAGTAATATAAAATCTATTAACTAAGATATATCCGGGGCACAATCTAAAGCCTAACCAGTTGTTAAGGCAGTATGCGTCAAAAATATACCGAACCGTTTGTACGAATGTTTAAAACTAGACCTTTAAACGGATAATTAACAATACCTTTTAAAACGATCGCTCATGCTGCGTATATATCAATGCAAAGTTATCGACTATTATGGTATCTAAAAAAAATATATCTTGGTATCTTTAATTTGAAAAAATGAGTTTTAGGAAAACCTGAGCTTTAACTTAAACCGTCTTTTTAATAAATACGTAGTAAGTTATCTATAAACTTTAAAGAAAGAAAAAATTTCGGCCCAGACAGGATTTGAACTTGTAACCTTTCGTCTCAAGCCGATGAACGCTCTAACCATTTGAGCTACATAACCATACATACGGGTAATTATGTCCTATAGATACACAGTTCTGAGTACCTATTAAGTGAGTTCATGTTACAGATTATAATCACATTAATTAAAATGGCCAAAACTTCCGTTTCTCACAAGGTGCTTTTATCTTAACACTTGCCCTGTGCTTCAAACTACTTCAAAGTTCTACCTGGTCTTTACTAGAATGTGATACAGACTATAATATATCAACTTTAAATACTCTCACGTTAGTACACGTTTATTCATAAGTTTATTGAAATAACTCACTTTCTTCTCTAAACATTGTATTTATTTATTCATTATTAGTTCCCAATGAAGACATTGGAAACTAATAATGAATAAATAAATACATCTGACTAGGTGGTAGAGTTTCGCAGCGACTCGCCCGGATTGGTACCACCGCCTTATCTATTCCTGCTGTCATAACCTCATGACATGTTCCAGTTCGGTGGGTAAGGTAGCCGGTCAAGTTACTTTTGGTTGAGGCCTAACATCCCGACCACAGGTTGGCAACGCACCATTTCCACCTTTGGTGTCTCTAGACGGCGTGAGTTTCTTACCATCAGGAAATCCGTCTGTTTGTTTGCCTTCCAATATCATAAAAAAAATATATTGTCAACCAAGTCCCTGACGGGTTAGGCAGTGAGTATCGAGTGCCAGACCTCACATATAAATAAATAAATAAATATCCCTGTCCACGTCATACAAATTTAATCTAGTCATAAAATAAGCAAATTATATACTTGTATTATGGATATTAGTCAACTATTCTAATACATAGAAATACTTACATATATTTTCTATAAATTTTAAAGAAAGAAAAAAAATCGCCCCAAACAGGATTTGAACCTGTAACCTTTCGTTTCAAGCCGACGAATGCTCTAAACAATTGAGCTACTGAGGATTCAAGTCCCGTGGCGAAATTTTTAATTCCTTTCTAACCCGTTAACGCGGGTAGTTAACTTAAATATATACCAGGAAATATTTAATAAGCACCCAGACTCGGAAATGCAGACATCTAAATGTTCATCACACAAATGTCTGTCCCGTCGGTAATCGAACCCGAGCCTGTGTATTTAGGCATGTACGCTAGCCATTCGACCAATGAGGCGGTCAAAAACTTAAGTAATTAATAATTTCCAGCAACGGGAAATTCCGTTCCTGGAAAAAATTAATCCGTTTTCAAAAATCTAGTTTAAGATATTCATGAGGATGATTCGGCATATTTGAGACTTTTAGCGCCGTAAGAAAGTATAACGAACAAAATGGCGCCGTGATTTATGGCATTTATATGAATTTCTGGTACGAAGAATACGGAAGATGTAGCTGAAATTGACACACTGATTGATTAACAGCTGGAGCAACATAAAGGCTACTTTTTATCCTAATCGCTACAGATTTTATTTGGAGAGCGAATCATATTTACAAAAAGCAACAAAAAGGAAATGTAGTTTTTCCAATTTAGTAATAAAACATGTTGCTCAGGATTGGATGTGTGCCCGATTGACACACATCCAATCCTGGCTTGTCATCTATCACATTGTGGGACTTAGTGTCTTCAGCTAGTGCCTTGGTTGTACCTCTGCCTATCTCTTAGGGGTTATAGGCATGAAGATACTTGTTTCTACTATATTTAATCTAGCCGACTATATCCCACATCCTTGAACAATCAAGCAATTTGCCTTTTTTGCGAGTTGTTTATATATCTGATTTTTTTTGTTTTGCCTTAATAAATATTTTTTTTTTTTGCTCCATCAATGTGTAGCTTTTTTGAATGAAAGATCAGTATTTCAAAGTTTTTTTTATAATATTGGAAGGCAAACAAGCAGCCGGATTTCCTGATGGTAAAAAATTTACGTCGCCTAGAGCACCAAAGGTGATAATGGTGCGTTTCCAACCTGAGGCCGGGATGATAGGCCTCAAACAAAAGTAATTTTACAGGCTACCTTAGCCTCCAAACCGGAACACGTCAACGGCAAGTATTGGAAGTTACGGCGGCAGGAATAAGTAAGGCGGTGGTATCAATCCGGGCGAGTCGCTGCGAAACTCTACCACCTAGTAGGATGTCACGGTGTTAGTAACTGTAAGCCTATGCTCGCCTTTTATAAGCTGCCTGGCAGGAAGGCACATGGTCTATTCTGCAAAGGGGCCCGGACTGGCGCGGGGAAAAATATTATATTACCAACAATATTTGATTACCAACAAAGTTAATAACTTCAACGTCAAAAACATAGATCATATGAAACAAACTATAGATGGCAAAAAATCTAAATCTTTGAGTGCTAAACCAACAATACTCGAAGGCGAAAACAAAAAATTACAAAACTTATCGTCACCACCATTTATGCTTATAGTTGGCTACTTATTGCCATAGATAATACACCTTCGATGCTACGAATATCGATATCGGCGATGTAAACTAACGGCCATAAGAGATAGGGCCATTTTAGATAATTAACTAGGCAATCGGAGTTTTGGTGACATCGAGAGAAAAGATAGTGGAATTTTTTTCATAATTATTGAATTTCGTGTTGATATTGAGTGAAATTAGTCAATTTTGGTGGCATTTTGTACAATCTTGTTCAGTGAAAGTGCACAAATGAAATAATCATAAAGAAATTAGCGTATCGTGTATTTCCTCGTTGCCGCCAAATCTCATTACATGAGCTTGAGTAATGATGCCACCGCTTTACTCAAGAGCCTGACATGACTTATTGACGACTTATGACTGATGAATAATTATAGTTGGTATAAAATTGATATAAAATTTTATGCAAATTTGTACTTGACTAATGGCAAAATACTAACGAAGAAAAAGAGAGAAAGAAGAACTAGGCAACCACTGTTACTTTTCAATTAATAACAAAAATATCTTAGTAATAAAACTCTATTAGGCCTATCTTTATCTGTAGATATGTTATTAATAATGGCCGTTACTATATGCTATTCCTATTCCTTGACATTTTTACACTTAACAAGAATGTCTTCATGAATCTTTTAGGGGCTTAAATCGCGTCTGTGGTCAAGTGGTCCGGCGTCAGACTTGACTTCTTGAGGTCCCGGGTTTGATCCATGGGTCAGGCAAACAAAAAAAATGTTTATTAATAAAAATAACTTTGGCCGGGATTAAATAATAATATATAGGTACTCGGTTGTCAGTTATCACTTAGGGGATATGGGCGTATAAATAACGTGTACAAATTAAGATCTCGTGTAAAAATATAGTTTTATATACTGGACTGCTAGTTGCTTGTCCCTATCTATCTGTGTAAAATAAAAGTCTAAACTAAGATAAGTTTATTTAAATTGTTTAAAAATATGGATACATTTGAAACGGTATAGCGATTTCATGGTCGTGGTCTTAGGCCATATGTAAAACTATGTCTGCTTCCTACACTCTAACATAGAACACAACAATGGCAAGCATTGACGACAACGGTTATATCCAGGTGATCTTTAGGACAGCACTCTGCTACGTTAATTTATATTTATACTATGATTGAAATAATAAAACAATAATATCAAAACTACGAAAGGGAGTTCTGTCATAATCTTGATATAATAGTTTTATTTTTTAAAGAACAATTGGCATATATTATAGGTAACATTATAAAGAGAAGATGTTTGATTTTTTGTTTGAAATGAATGGGCTCCGAAACTACTAGACCGATTTCAAAAATTATTTTACCCTTAGAATGCCACATTATCCCTGAGTGACATAGGCTTTGTTTCATCAAAATCGATGCAGTAAAAGCCAAGTTATGCAGGCGAAGCTGCTAGTGTTATTATAAAGTACTTGCTGTTCACCCGATCCTGCGACAATGTAAAACAGATTTTCATACAAACTGTCATCCCCCATTAAAAGCCATTCGGGTTATTTTTGGTAAAAAGTACCTTATTACTCGGTTCTTTCAATTTTTTCAGTTCAAAATTCTGAATTTATTATCATTGAAATATTAGTTCACAATCTATATAGCAATAATCTATTTCTATGCCAGGCAATATCTAGCTTAAAGAATATACATTAACATTGAATAAGCACAACATTCGACCCTAGGTCATGACATTCGATTTCTACATTTTTCCAATATTAATTCTGAGCTCCTCCTAGGAATAAGCCAAGTAGTTTTCTACGAAGTAGTTTGAAAGTAGTAAGCGTTGGTTTTTCGGTCATTATCACTAGGTGAAGCTTTGCGGCGATTTAACTATTGGTCTAACGGCCTCAAAGATGTTACCATTTCGACAGTTCTCGTCGTGTTCTGAAATTAAAGTTTCCGGTAAATTTACTCAGGCAATATCCTAGTTCCTAATTATCAAAGAACCATTAACATTGTTTGTGTTTAAAAATTTTTTTGGCTATGTTATTTGTTTTTTTTTATTATTTTAGTAACACCGTGACATCTCACTAGGTGTAAGGTGGTAGAGTTTTGCAGCGACTCGACCGGATTGGTACCACCGCCTTACCTATTCCTGAGGCCTTAATGTCAGTGCTTGCCGTTGACGCGTTCCGGTTCAGAGGGTAAGGTAGCGAGAAACTTACTTTTGATCGAGGCCTAACATTCCGGCCTCAGGTCGGCAACGCACCATTACCACCTTAAGTGTCTCTAGGCGGTGTAAATTTCTTACCATCAGGAAATCCGTCTGCTTGTTTGCCTTAAAATTTCATAAAAAAAAATGTTATCTGTCTACTAATCTCCTAAGAAATAACTTCTATATATTGAATTTCCACAGTTCGTATGGTATTTGCAAGGATGAAGTCACGAGGGAGTGAACTTCTTAACGAGCTCATATCTCAACTGTCACTACTATTTTCACTGTCATTTCTAGATAACTAGCTGTTACGCGGCTTCGCTCGCGTGACATATTTACTGATTAGTTTAAAATATTATTTTAATTACAGACTTGTTTGTACTACATACAATAGAACTTTAATACAAATTTTTAACCCCTGTTTCACCCCCTTAGGGGTAGAATTTCCAAAAACGCTGAAATACGTATCTCTTTAAGTAGCCCATAAACAGAGCTCGATGTTTCCAAATTTAAAAATGACGGTCTTCCATACAAACTTTCAACCCCTATTTCACCCCCTTAGGGGTAGAGTTTTCAAAATTCTGTCCTTAGTGGGTGCCTAATCTATAAAATGACTCTACTTACCAACATTTCATGGCTGTAACTTGAACAGTTTTTGCTCGGCGATGAAGAATCAGTCAGCCAGGATATGTTATTTTATAAGTATAGATACTAGCAGTCCGTCCCAGCTTCACACGGATAGACAAACTTCTACATACACATAAACCTTCCTCTTGAACATAATATATACTTTACGATATCGATAAAAAAAAAACTCATGAATACTCGTTGCGTAGTTTTAAAGGTCTAAGCATAAATATGTCGCCTCTGTGGTCTAGCGGTTCAGGTGTTAGACTGGACTGCATGAGGTCCCATGTTTGAATTCCGAGTCGCGCAACAAAAAGAAAATTTGGGTTTTCCAATTTTCTAATAAAAAAAATGTTGCTCGGGATTGGATATGTGCCCGGTTGACGATAGGCTTTCCAACTATCACATTAAGTGACTTAGTGTCTTCCACTAGTCGTGGGTGCCCTGGTTGTGCCTCTGATTAATTCATCGGGGATAGAGGCGTGAGGATGCTAAACTCTGTTGATCTTAATGTAAAATTAATAATACTATGAATAATACTAATAATTATTCCCTAACCATTTCAAAATATAAAAATGCACAACGTCAATATTCAAGTTTTCACTTCTGCTGGCACTCCCAGAGTGCAACCCATCTTTTTTTAGCTGCATAGTTCTAACAGTTTAGAAATAAAGTGACCATAGGATACACACGGATGGATAAACGAATATTTCGAATCTATAATCCTTCAGTTTTTTTCTTTTCATATACGGAACCCTAAATTCTACAAATCTAAAAAAAGGTGTGTGTCCTATTCACACACGATAGAAGTGAAACTTCAGTAAATCGACAAAAGAATGAGAAGAATATATATTTGTGTCACTTACCTGTCGTTTTTCCGTTGCACCCGTTTTGAAATCACAACGATTCTAAAGAAGTTTCACTTCAGAGTGCAACCCATCTTTTTTTAGCTGCATAGTTCTAACAGTTTAGAAATAAAGTGACCATAGGATACACACGGATGGATAAACGAACATTTCGAATCTATAATCCTTCAGTTTTTTTCTTTTCATATACGGAACCCTAAATTCTACAAATCTAAAAAAAAGGTGTGTGTCCTATTCATACATGATAGAAGTGAAACTTCAGTAAATCGACAAAAGAATGAGAGGAATATATATTTGTGTCACTTAACTGTCGTTTTTCCGTTGCACCCGTTTTGAAATCACAACGATTCTAAAGAAGTTTCACTTCAAAAAGATAGAGTTGATACTTTTCGTCCTTATAATTAGTGTTAATTAGAATGTGCAAAAAATAAAATACAAGTGCTACGAGGGCCATTCAATAAATTTTTAGCCTAAGAAAAAATTAAGAAAATTTTGAGAAAGTAAAGATTTATTTTTCAACATAGTCTCCTTTCAATTCAATACACTTGGACCAGCGATGCTCCAACTTTTTTAACCCGTCAAAAAATTACGATTTCCCGAGGTCTTCAAAATAGGCCTCTGTGGCGGCGATGACCTCATCATTCGACCCAAATCTTTTGCCGGCGAGTGTTTTTTCAGATTTGGGAACAAGAAAAAGTCGCATGGAGCCAAGTCTGGAGAATACAGTGGATTGGGCAGCAATTCGTAGCGCAATTCGATCAATTTGGCCACGACAACGGCGGAGGTGTGGGCCGGTGTTGTTGTCTGGTGTGAGCCTACGCGGCACCCATCGCGCCGACAACTTTTTCATACCCAATTCTTCGTGCAGAATATGATGCACTGTCCCATCTGCGATGCCTACAGTCTCAGCTATCTCGTGAATCTTCAGTCGCCGGTCTGCCAACACGAGATCGTGGATTTTTTTACGTTTTCTTCTGTAGTAGCCGTTTTCGGTGCACCTGGGCGTGGCTCATCAAAAATCCACGTGCGGCCACGAGCAAACTCGTTGAACCAATTTTTGACGGTCGCCATCGAAGGACAAGAGTCACCGTACACAGCATTCAAGCGCTCTTTGATTTCGTTGCGCGTTTTCCCTTCCAAAAACAAGAATCTAATCACCGAACGATATTGTTCTTTTTCCATTTTTGAAAAACCGACCGACACGCTCGCTTCTTAAGGCTGTCAAAACAAAAAAAAAATGAAGGGAAAAGACTGAAAACTACTTGATAGACTTCAAAAAGTGTTTACTGCACGATAGTAAAACTCTTTTGTAACAACAACGCCATGGGGCGATGAGGCTAAGTAATTATTGAAGGCCCCTCGTATTTTAAAATTGTGTAGACAAAAATGTTTAGCTGATTTCGCAAATGTGAGTTCAGGCCTATACAGCGAATCCCGGACAAAGCTAAGTGAATGAAGTTTTCAGAAAACCAGGTCATTAATATAGCTCAGAATTAGAAAAAAAAGCAGCTTGAATCTACTGAAACAAGTTTTCTTTGACACCAGCTAGTTGGAAATTATTAGAAGATATTTATTCTATACTAGCTTTGCGCGCGACTTCACTGGCATGAAATTTGACAAAAAAATAATTTATTTAGGTCTTCTAATATTGTTCTAATGTAAAAGTAGCCTTAATTACTCCTGTCAATGGCAATCCGGCCGTTTTCGAAATAATATATTATAACAAATAGACAGACCATAGAGAAACAAAATTAAAAAAAATTGTATCTGCACCGTATATTCATATGCAAAAAAGTAAGTATTTTCAGACCCATAGTAGGCAGAGACACAACTAGGGCACCCACGACTAGTCGAAGACACTAAGTCACTTAATGTGATAGTTGGAAAGTCTATCGTCAACCGGGCACATATCCAATCCCGAGCAACGTTTTTTTTATTAGAAAATTAGAAAAAAACAAACTTTCTTTTTGTTGCCCGACCCGGGAATTGAACCCGTAACCTCATGCAGTCAAGTCTAACACCTTGACCGCAAGACCACAGAGGCGATAAATGTGATCATAATTATTAAATAATTCATATGCGTGTAGTAAAAAACGGTTATTTTAATGTTACAAACAGACACACCAATTTTATTTATTCGTATAGATAGCTGTACACACTGTTTCGAATGTGTATTAAAGTCACTCTTGCTTTCGATATTTTAACAGGGGAAATGGAATAAATATTAAGTCCTTATTTATACTGTGTCTTTATTCAAGATTTAATCTCTCTCTGCGCTAAATTTCATTAAAATGAATGCAGCTGACTGGTAAGAAATGTGTTATTTTGTTTACATATGTGTTTATTTGAATATTTAGTATGTATGTAAATATTATTAACATGTATATCATTAGTTTTAGAAGAGTGATTATGTTAATATTTTGAATAGTTAAATTATTTTATGTAGGTATTACGTTTTTCTTTAGATAGTTTTCTATTTTTAATTTGTTTATCCTTTTTAGAAGAGTGCTAGTATATTATAACGTAGTGGCGTATTGTTTATGATTATGGAAGGCAAACAAGCAAACGGATTTCCAGATGGTAAAAAATTAACGCCACCTAGAGACACCAAAGGTGGTAATGGTGCGTTGCCAACCTGAGGCCGTGAAGTTCGGCCTCGAGTAAAAGCAAGTTTAGTGGCTACCTTACCCTCCGAACCGGAACACGTCAACGGCAAGCATTGGACGTTATGGTGGTAGGAATAGGTAAGGCGGTCGTACCAATCCTGGCGATTCGCTGCGAAACTCTACCACCTAGTAGGATGTCACGGTGTTAGTGACGGTAAGTCTATGCCCGCCTTTTACTAGGTGCCTGGCAGGAAGACAGATGGTCTATTCTGCAAAGGAGCCCGGACCAACACAGGGAAAAAACACGAAACAGTCAATGTAAGGAAATATTATCTAAAATTATAAATAATACGAGCTTTTTCAAAAGAGTTTTCTAGCAAACTCAATATAGAGTGAATGCTCATCTAAATTGTGATGAAATAAAATTGAAATGAAGATGAAATACCGGCGTACCTGGCAGGCATCGTTTGCTACATCGTAAATATTTGCCCTTATAATATACTATTTTACTCTACTATCAGGAGTTTCCGGAAGTGCAGACTAGCTTGTTTAAACAAAACGCTAGTAGATTTTTGCCACATTAATTCTTTTTTATTTTTCATCTCCTTCCATTCTGAATTTAGGACATTTTCGAATACCATATTTCAGTTTTTGTAAGTGTTTCTACTATTAGACAATACCTACGGTGCATTGACTAACCCCAACTTAGTTCTGTACTGTTACATGTAGTTCAATCAGACTTGGCGTGTCCTATTGCTAGTAGACTTGCCTTAGTAAGAGATTTTGATGTGTAGACTTTTTATTGCATACAATCAAAATTACACAAATAGTAAAAGCAAACAAATTTATTCAGCAACAAATTATAGTTTTGTAGTTTATAAAAGTTGCCATACAAAATCTAGGCCTCTCCAACGTCTTAGTAACATTATTAAGCTATACTAACAAAATTTTAGTGAGTCCATGTCTATCTATACTAGGATGAAATAAATGCGAAATTGATACATTTATTTCTTTGTTTATCCTTTTTTCATATTTTTCTTCTCTCTATAATTGTGTGTGGTAATAGATACCTGACGACTGAAGAACTAGCCTAATTATAACATAGTATTTTTTATCCTGATGTTAAAGCGCATTCCCGCGAATGATCTAAAACAGTCTGGCTGCGGACAGCATCTGGTCAACGACTATACCACACAATTTCATAAATTTTAGTAAAAATATTATTAAGAAGTTTATAAATTTACTGATATATCCTAACCGCACGTCTGCAACAGTCACAAACTGAGTTCCGAACCCTAAATAAATAACCGCTCTCCGTTCATTTAATTTTGTTATTTTAATACTCCGATTGCTTTTTACTGGCTTCGTTTGTTCTTAATATTGAAGCTGGAATTTTATATTTATTACAATCCTAATTTTACAAGTTTGCGTCCATAGCATTTTTTACGATATTGCTTTCAATATCATAATCATAAAAAAAAGCAAACAAGCAAACGGATTTCCTGATGGCAAAGATCACGCAGCCTAAAGATACCTAAGATGGTAATGGTGCGTTGCCAACCTGAGGCCGGCATGCAGGAGTATCAGTAAAAAATGTATTAATTAATTAACATATTATGTTATCCACCACAGCCGATAGACGTTGTCTGTTTTTTTTTTTTTTTACATATGAAAACCTCACAATAACTAACACAACAAAAAAATTGCAAAAATGGTCATTCCGCTAACACGTGATCGTACTATGACCAAGAGATCCTTGTTTTAACTTTTGTTTATAACATTAGGTAGTGATTTCAAATTATTCAGCTATTTATAAAACAATAAAAAAAACATGACTTAGTCAAGTCAGTTAAGTCAGACTGTGATAATTAACCCTAAGGAGAGACTTTTCCATTTCTATTCACTTTTAAAAAAGTGAAACCGGTTGGCTATAGAGTAACATAAAGTGTTAAATAAAGTGTATAGTGAAAAAGTAAAAACGTTTACTTCAAAAAAAGTGTGTATGCAATGGAATTCCGCCGAGTGGAGACGACCAAATGTATAGATTCTATTTTCCACATTATCTTCTGTCACATTTCTAGTGGTACAAAAATACAATTATTTTTATGAAGTAGCATGCTATCGATAAAAGTAGACATCAGGAAATCCGTCTGCATGTTTACCTTCCAATATCATAAAAAAAGTTCGGTTATAATATATTACCAGTATAAGTAGTGGTTCTTTTCTTGGAAATTTTAAATCGTATATTCATTTAAAACGGCACCATTGGGAATTAATTTCACGAAGATATTCTACAAGGTAAGACATTTCTTTAGAATTGTACTTGTACACGTATGAATAAAACTTTACAGTCTTAATATATTATGGTAATCCTTTCAGGTCACTGCCTGAAAGGATTACTTACCTACCATAATATATTAACTGAAAATATACTAACAACATTAGTCTTTTAACCGCATCCAAAAAATAGGAGGACTCAAAGAAAACAATTTACTGTATAACGCAATTATTCCGTCAATAGTCAAACGATTTTGATAGTTTTTTTTTTAAAAAATGACGAGTTGCACTCCGGGAGTGCCAGAAGTGAAAACTTGAACATTAACGTTGTGCATTTTTGATATGGTAAGATAATAAAATAATTTTGCACGAATAGCTTTAATTGTCAGTATGAAAGTACTAACATTTATGTGGTAGAACGTTCATTTATTGCGCTATCGTACAAAAACATGACAACACGAACATTCGCGCAAGCGCCCTGCGCCATCTTACGAAAATTCAGGTTACATGTCCTGACGCGAGTTTAGAAGTTTTTACCTATTCCGTGTTGGTCCTGGCTCCTTTGCAGAATAGACCATCTACTTTTCTTGCCAGGCAGCTCGTAAAAGGCGAGCATAGGCTTATCATCACTAACACCGTGACATCTGACTAGGTGGTAGAGTTTAGCAGTGACTCGCCCGGATTGGTACCACCGCCTTACCTATTCCTGCCGCTATACCGTCATGACGTGTTCCGGTTCGGAGAGTAAGGTAGCCGGTAAACTTACTTTTGCTCGAGGCCTAACATAGTGACCTCAGGTTGGCAACGCACCATTACCATCTTTGGTGTCTCTAGGCGGCGTTAATTTCTTACCATCAGGAAATCAATTTCTTACCATCAGGAAATCCGTCTGCTTGTTTGCCTTCCTATAACATAAAAAAAAGTGCGCAACGCCGCTAAAGTAGTTTTCACTTCAAAGATAGGTTATTATTTCCATATTAATTTTATCATGATCCGATTAGTGGTTCTTTGTGGTGTTACTAAAAACTACCAGGAGGATATTGAAAACATTTATGTGTAACCAATTCTGGAAAATTTGATATCTTTTGACAATTTGGTACCTAATGAAGTAGATGAAGTTGGTTTTTAACCGATTTAAAAAAAAAACTAGGAGGTTCTCAATTCGGCCGGTATCTATATTTTTTATATATCTTCAAAAAAAAATATTTTTTTTATATATGTACACCGATTTCCTCGTGGTTTCTGAACCGATTTACGTCATTATTTTTTTGTTTGATGCGGAATAGTTTCGAATTGGTCCCACAAAAATTTTATTAAGGTAGGCCCTTTAGTTTTCATGTTATGAGCATTTTTTACCTATTTCCATCTATCCCGACGTTTATTTTTATTAAATTTAATTATGTCAGCAATAAACTAAAAAGTATTAAATAAAAATAACTACGTTAATTAAAACCGACTTCAGAACTAAAAATTTAAAAATAATAAAGATTTAAAGTTAATTAGGTCCTACCTATTATTTATACATGTTATACACTAATAGGTTTAAAGTCGGAGCCAATCCAATTTAATATTTACTTGTAATATAATTATCAGAATAAGGCTTGGCGCCGATTTTAAATCAACTAGTATATGACACATATAAGTAATAGGAAGTATATAATTAATATTAAATCTTAATTATTGCAGCTATACTGCGCTATTAGTCTTATGAATTATTCGTTCTATTATAATAATAAAGATAAAGCAGATATACAATGCGAATGTGGATGGATGTAGGTACCCGGGGAGACCAAGGCTGACATTTCACGATCAGATCAATCGGATATTATCCGAGGGTGGTGTCAAGAGTCTCCGAAACCGGCGTGTTTGTATGAAAAGGGTTATGAATGTGAAGGAAGCAAGACAGGTTTGTCAGGATCGTGAGGTCTGGCACTCGATACTCTCTGCCTTCCACGTAACGGACTTGGCGTGAAGATATGTATGTATGTATGTATGTATGTATAACAATAAAGATCGAAGGGGTCAAAATTCTTCTCATAGATAGTAAGCTGAATATATAAAGACAAAATTCAAAACTTGCGCTATAGCTGAAAAGATGCGGAGTATAATATTAGGTTGGACTAGAAAATGTTTCCTTTCGAGCTGGTTATATGAAACCAAACGAAAGAATAAGAACCTGTTACGTGAGAACACGTTCACAACCCTATATATCTTTTTACGTCGCTTGTAACGTGAATCGGTATAGTCTTAGAGGATATTTATGTAGAGCTCACGTTAAAATCCACTTTTATGTCTATAAGGCTGAGCGCACACTGCATTCACGAAGGTTTTAAGACAGACTATTTTTTGACAGACTTTGAACAAAACTTCACATAAATAAAATTATCTAATAGCCACAAAAACTGCACGGCGAAAAGCCTAACTAACAATTGTCAACATTCCTTTTGTTTATAACAGGGGCGCACATTAAGATTCCTTATTGATTAATTGTCATTTATCCTAGGAAGACATGAAAATTGTATCAGCTTTCGCCATTTATCCAGTTTTTGCTATTTATTATTTCAATGTTTATTTTATGTGTTAAGCAAACGGCTCTCCAAATGGGAAGAGGTGACCTTGGCCCATAGATACCAAAGATGTTATAGCTAACCTAACCTATCCTGTGGACAAGGTATTAGGCCTATTGTAGGAAGACGGTGGATGATTGCTACCCTACCCTTCTACGCTGCACTCCCTGAAACTTACTTTATTAAATATTCCATATAAAAATACATATTCTGATTTCTGGGACATTCTAGATTATAGCCTAGTTCTAGGTCATACTTTGAGAATAGGCAATGTTTAAAACCTTACTCCATTTTAGAATGGTCGCGCATTTTCGCGGCGCTCTAATTTTCTTCCTAGCCCCTGGATCTAACTCAATTATTCAGGCGAAAAAACGTGGTTGCGTGCACATTACATAGGATCTAACCTAATATCTAAATTTTATGAAGCTGAAACTACATAAAACTACAACAAAATTAATGTGTAATATTACAACAAATTTAGCATATTCATAGGTTTTACGGCCTTGTTATGCCATTAATTTTCACTCTTAACGTGGCCTGTTTCCTACTTTTATTTATTATTTTGTTCAATTAAATTGTTTCAATACAAAAGGTTAAGACTTAACTACGACCTAAAAATTGTAATATTAGTAACAATTCATTAAAACAAGAAAAAAAACATATAAAACTGTAAAAAATCCTATTGTAATACATTGATTTACATAAACGATGCTATTCTGTTATATAACAACATGATCAGTAGATGCAAACACATTTCAGCCAAACGGTTCAGCCGTTCTTGAGTTATAAATCGTGTAACTAGCATGACTTTGTTTTATAAACACAGATTGGATAACACGTAAGTTATAAAGATGTAAAGTTTTATGATTTATAGTTGATTTATACGTACAATATAGTATATATTAGAATAGTATACTACTACCTTATATAAATCAACTATAAATCATAAAACTTTACATCTTTTTAACCTACATGTTATCCAATCTGTGTTTATAAAACAAAGTCATGCTAGTTACACTATTTATAACTCAAGAACAACTAAACCGATTTGGCTTAAAATGGATAGAGATGTAGCATAGATCCAGGAGATGAACATAAATAACTTTTTATCTCTTTCGACTTCAAAAAAACTAGGAAAAACAACATTATTATTTTTATATAGAAGCTGACCGGGTGAAAGGAAGTTCGCCGGAACTGCTAGTATGAGACTAAATAAGTGACAAACAAACGTTTATATATTGCGAAGGTTCTGGATGTAATCATCGTGCACAATTGTGTTATTTTAAAAACATAAAGGTCACGGTCACTCTATAATAAATATACTCTAAGCGTAACACATCAGCGATTCCGCACAATATAAAGGATACGGCAGCCGGTTGAGTGATTTTGTATGAGTGCGGTGTCAAAGACAAAGTTTCCCGACGGTTTCAATGAAGACGCATGTCGTTCTAACCGCACACCGCAAACGTTCAACTTGTAAAATAACTCTAAACTGTTGTTTATTAGAAGTGAGAAACTATACAGGAGCATAATTTAATTTGTAGAACAAATTTAGACTAAATGTTGCTTACGGCGTGGTTCGGTACATGTATGGTGTTGAGATTTTTTTTAAAACTTTAGCCTTAATTGCAACGTCAAACGCCATCAACGTAACAATGCAAAAGTAAACTGTTCTTTATTAGTAGTGAGAAACTTGACAGCAGCATAATTTAATTTTTGGAACAAATTTCAACTAAATGTTCGGTTCGGTTCGTTTATGGTGTTGAGATTTTGTGGCTAGATTTCACTGTCAAAATTTAAACGCCATTGACGTAAATACGCGTTAATTCAACTGTCAAGAATGTTAATCATGTCAATTATATTGTCAAAGAAACGCAGACGTAATAAGCAAATCAGTTTTGTATGGCAGCCATCTTGTTTCCGCCATTTTTGGTAATTGCCACCTAAAAGAGGGAAACGGCTGCAAAACGGTCCGACTAGGTGTCACCGTTCTGGCAGGCTGTCGACCTACTTTATACTAGGTCTATCTTTATAAGATATTTGAATTTGGGTGGTTTAAAACCAAACCCTATTCAAACAAAAACACCTTGACTTTAAGACGATAAACACATGGCACCGCGAACCGCCGCGGTAGGTGGTGAAGCAGATCTTAAGTCGCGTTGACCTTTCAAAAATCCGTTGATACCTAACACATGAATTCCGCCCGACAGCGCGTTCAAACGGTGCTTCCATCGCAACCGCACCTCTGCGCTGTAGTCTGCACGGATCGTCATTGGTGCAAGTACTTTATAATGTATCCCTATATACCATGAATGTCTCATTTAGAGTTCTGGTTTGTAGAAATCAATGGACACAATATCTTTTTATGTTTTTCTTTTTACTCAATAAGAGCCAGAATGTTGCTACTACTTCAGAGACCAGTTTTGCCAGATCTTGGTCACACTGGTCATAACTGCATTAAATCGCTGACAGGTGCGTAAACCGCCCTACGGAACACCGCTACGAAATTCGCTTGTTCACACCCGCCTGACGTGGTTGTGAGCCGTTCCGTGTGTTAATTGCCTTATTGTGAGCTTTGATTTTAAACTTTAAGGGCCGACTGCATATTTCTGGGTTAAATTTAATATTGAGTTAAACTGTCAAATATAAGGTGATTTAACCCTAGATAGGCGCTAATTCAGTGTTAATTACTTAGCCTAGGAACGTGCAAGTGGCCCTAAATGTGTTATGTAGATTCTCATGGTATGGCAGATGAGATTTTTTTCAATTTTAAAGGCGTACTTGTATTCGTTTATAAACGGGATCAAAACTGATAATTGGACTCGTTTTCAATGAATTTGGTTTTAATAAATTTGGTTTTGAACATGATCGGTGAAATCAGCACTTGCTGTAGACCAGAGGTTCCCAAACTTATTTCATGTAACGCCCACTTTGAAAATCAGTTGTTTTGTAGCGCCCCCCCCCCTCGTTTTTTTCTTGTTAATAACCTCAATAACATATTTGTTGCGCCTAGTTTAAAAAAAAACATTTTTTTCAAGATTTATACCGCCCCCCTCTAGGCTTCCAGCGCCCACAAGGGGGCGTTATCGCCCACTTTGGGAAAGGCTGGTGTAGACGCTTATCATTTCAATCTTTTAATCCGGCTATACTTTTAATGTTATAAATGCGTTAGTTTGTGAGTATGTATGTATGAATATTTGTTACTTTTTCACGCTCGAATAGCTGAGCAGATTTGTCTGTAATTTGCAACACAGATAGATTGTGACTTGGATTAACATGTAGGCAGTGGCGTATTAAGAATTTCCTAGGCCCTAAGCACAGAGGCAGTGTAGGCCCTCTTTTGCTGGAAATAAGGATACAATAAAAGTTCATCAAAATAGAAAATGTAGTAGTATACCTAATTTACAACTTGAAACATTTTATTCCTTGCCTTATTCAGAGCAAACTCCGAGATTACGTCGTCGAAATTTATCTGATGGAGTATGGCTGCGTTAATACATATTAATGCTAAATAATTAAGCTCGTCTGACAGATTTTTGTACTTTTTGGGTTTTTTAATCTTTTTAGTAGTGGGAATCGCCTCTGTGGTCTAGCGCTTTAGTTGTTGGACTTGACTGCATGAGGTCCTGGGTTCGAATCCCGCGTCGAGCAACAAAAAGAAAATTGGATTTTTCCAATTTTTTAATAAAACAAAAGTTGTTCGGGATTGGAAATGTGCCCGGTTGGCGATAGGCTTGCCACCTATCACATTGTGGGACTTAATGTCTTCGGCTAGTCATGGGCGCCCTGGTTGTGGCTCTGTCTACCTCTTCGGGGATATGGGCGTGAAGATACTTTTAGTTGTGGGAAGGATCATTCAGCAGAGGAGTTAATAATAACTAAGCGGTGAAAGATTCTAAATGCCACTTCTATGTTTGGGAAAACGCACTTTATCCTAAATAATCATTTCATATAGATCGCAATGGGTGACCTTTGTTTCTAAAGGTACATATTTTATTCGAACATATTTATATGTTGGAATAAAATACGGTGCATGCAAAGGGGAGTATCGCTATATTGAAAGCTAAATAAAAAATACTAAATTGGTTGAATATCATTTCCATAAATGGCATTTAACCACTTTAGTAAAATAATATAAAGTAATAGGTTAAATACCGTGGAAATTTTTGTAATAATTAAAAAACTTAGACAAATAAAAAACAGGTAATATCAAAATGTAATTATCATATTCACTAACAGTATGAGGGGTCACTCCCGGACTGTCCGCGCCTTGTGATTTCTGACATGTGAATGAATTTCGTTAAAATGTGCATAGGCATAAAACGAAACGCAGGCAGAGAATGAAGGCCCCTGGAGAACAGTGGCCCCAAGCACGTGCTTGTAGTGCTTATACGTTAATCCGCCACTGCACATAGGCTACTTTTAAACCCGATCGCACAAAGGTTTCCTGTAACAAATAATTACAACCAACTGCAAATACCAACTCCATGTTCAATACATAATCTAGATTTAATACCTCCTTTTTCGAAAGGTAGATGATAATTCCGACATGGTTTCATAAAAACTTTATTATAATCCGACGACTGGTTTTTGAGCTGAACTTAATAATATTAAAATGTTTATACATCTAGACGACTTTATTATCAAAATAGGACTCGAAGTCATAATCATAATCGTTGAACCCCACTGACCAACCACGAGATTTGGGTTCGACTCCCGACGGGGGCCAATCATTTGTGTGATGAACATGTCGGATCTGAGTGTTTATTTCAATTATTCTGGTATCTATTTAAGTATTTTTATGTATAATAAAACTTGCTCACTTTTTGATTTAGATTCATTTGTCCAGGGATTTCTATGTATTTAGTTATAACCTGCCTTTATCTAATTAGCGGTCTGGCGTCGGACTTGACTTCTTGAGGTTTTGGGTTCAATTCGGGAATAAGACAAAAACAAATTAAGCATTTTCAATTTCCTAATAAAATTAACGTTGCCCAGGATATGTGCCCGACTGGCGATAGGCTTGACATCTATGTAATAGTGTAATAGTGACGTCGCTAGTCGTGTGTGCCCTGTGTTATGCCTCTGCTTACCTTTCGGGGATATGGGCTTAAAGATACTTACTTACTATGAGACTCACAGTACGATAAAAATTTAAAAGGTTTTTTTTAATTCATTTGATACAAATAATTCATTTGAATTGTTGACATCGGCTACGCCCGCATTTTTACAGGAACCCGTTGTGCAAGCGGGATTAAAAATAGCCTATATGTTAATCCAAGTCACAATCTATCTGTGTTCCAAATTTCGGATAAATCCGTTCATCCATTCGAGCGTAAAAGATTAACAGATTACATACGTACTCACAATCTTTTGCATTTAATAGGATAAAAAAAATAAAACAAGTTTCTATGTGATTGAAGTCTTATCCCCGGAGGTAAAATATGAATGTTATAAGTTTGGCATGTTTTTAGCATCGTTACTTATAAACGAATGAACCGATTTAAATACGGATATTTCTGTTCTGAGCTGACGTGGTCGAAATGATGGACGGAAATTTTATGGTTATAACGGAAAAAAATATGGTTATTCCAGTTGCCTTCAAAAACTTTTCGTGTAATTTAAATATTTATTTAAAGGTGTTTAATTTATGATTTGTAACAATTATCTTATACTTCTTGAGTACTTTCATTACAGGAGCCGTTTCAGATTGACTACATTACTCGAAAGTAAATACTATGTCTAATTTTATTGCCTTTATACTAAATAATGAAAAAAATTATCTTCACGCCCATATCCTCGAAGTGGTAGGCAGAGGTACAACCAGGGCACCCACGACTAGCCGAAGATACTAAATCCCACAATTTGATAGGTGGCAAGCCTATCGCCAACCGGGCACATATCCTATCCCGAGCAACATTTTTTGTTTATTAGAAAATTGAGAAAAGCCAATTTTCATGTAGTTGCACTTGACTGCATGAGGTCCCGGGATTCGAACCCGGGACCTCATGCAGTCAAGTACAACTACTGAACCGCTACACCACAGAGGCGATACTAAATATATTTCAAGTAAAACATATCGGTTAAAGTTAGATGTTTCAAATCAATCCTAAGATCTGTCCTTTACTAATAAACTATCAAACGAACAGATCAAGTTAAACAGAGCTTGTAATACTTACAAATAAGCAAGAGTTTGTCAAACAACTTTAAACTGCTCTATATTGGTATTGGTTACTAAATTGATAACATATGATTTTGTTTGTGAAACTTTGCTCTAGCATAACCCTTCCACGTATAATAAATAATAATAAATAAATATCCCTGGACAAATCACACAAATTGAATCTAACCCCAAAGTAAGCAAATCATATGCTTGTGTTATGGGTGTTAGTCAACGATACTAGTACATAGAAATACTTAAATAGATACCAGAATAAATTTAAAAAACACCCAGACCCGGAAATGCAGACATCTAAATGTATATTTCAATAGATTACAATTTAAAATCACATCTCGATAAGAACGCACACCACTGTTTTATTGTGAACACATTGACATACCCGTCTATAAAAAAATTGTAAAAATTAAAAACAATTTAAAAAAAAATATTTAATATTTTCTGTCTAGGACTTTTTTAAACAACCTATTCTTATTTTTAAACAAAGAAACACTTGTACTGTTTTACGTGTCACTTATAATTTATTACTTTGTAAATAGCCTACAGGTTTCGCTTATACAGCATCATCAGCGCTAAAACTTAAACTAAAATGGAGTCCTAAACTATTTAACAGATTTCAATCAAATTTTCACATCGAATGCAGTTTGATCCAACTCGAAAGATAGGATAGCTTACATCTCAATTTATGATGAAAAAAACTACCATCCAAGCGAAGCCGGAACAAGCAGCTAGTTTAATATAAAATATGTTTCCTCTTATCAGACTGGTGTAGGTCGATGTAGGTTCGGATCTTCTGCTAGTAGTGTCTCTAGCTCCACTACTAAAATGTAATTTCTATTCTTAGAAACTAATGATGTAGTACCGCTTGATCATAGGTTTTCATGGCGTAGGACAGGGAGCAAGCACATAGCTCTCATGATGGTGAGAGGCTATGTAATGATGACTAGTGATGTGTAAGAGTTAGTAACGTGGCTATTGTCTTAGGCCTGATGTGCAAGTCTACCGGCTTCGAAACCCCCCGGATCGAGACATACTACTGTCATTATAAAAGCAGGATTAAATGAGGATCCTCATTCGTTCAAGTTGCTGCATAGCATTAGACACTAGATGTCTGATTAAAAATAAGGTGTTTTGTTAAAAACTATCTTCACGCCCGTATTTAAAGAAGTAATCGGAGATTCAATTTTGCCTGTCCGCGATAAGGTGAAGGTACTTTATTTCCACGATAAGATAGGTGAGAAACTTAGCTTAAGCACGCACTTGTACAACTCGGACAACATTGGATTAGTAAGGAATTTGAAAAAAAAATTATTGCCCGACCAGGAAAATACTTCGGCGAGCGTTTGGTTACTTGCTCTAATAGACTTTGAAATGTGGCACTACTATTTACTCGAACTACAACTGTATACATACATACCTAGACGCATATCTTCACGCCATGTCACGGGATAGGTATCGAATGCCAAATCTAACGATACATGCAGAACATTCTTTCTAAACATTCATTACTCTTTTCATACAAACACGTTTTTACCCGTGTCGGTTCGGACTCCTTTGCCAGAATAAACCTTCTTGCCAGGCAGCTCGTAAAAAGCGAGCATAAGCTTACCGTCACTAGCACCGTGACATCCTAATAGGAGGTAGACTTCCCTGAATTGGTACCACTGCCTTACCTCTTGCTGCCGCCATAACATCATTGCGTACCGTTGACGTGTTCTGGTTCGGAGGGTTAGGTAACCAGTAAGCTTACTTTTACTACAGACCTAGCATCCAGGCCTCAGGTTGGCAACGTGGTAACTTTTGGTGTCTCTATTGTGAACTTCTTACCATCGGGTAATCCGTCTGCTTGTTTGCCTTCCAATATTATAAAAAAACACACGGATTTCTGAGACCCTTAACACCGTATAATACTTGACAATGTTAGTTTTAAAAAAAAACCTAAAAAATGGAGTTGCTCGACCGGGAAAACACACCTGCGAACGTTTTGATATTTGAGTAAATAACGAAATGTTTTGCAGGTGTGTTGTAATACAATTGGCCTGACTTTAAACTTAAGATTTTGCTACTTACTTAAATTACAACTGCATAACAATTGTCAACATTGGTATAAATACACCAGCGAGCTTTTTGTTATGTACCCAAATACAATTGGCCTGACTTTAAAATTAAGCATTTGCTATTTACTCAAGGTCTTACTTTAAACTTAAGATTTTGCTACTTACTTAAATTACAACTGCATAACAATTGTCAACATTGGTATAAATACACCAGCGAGCTTTTTGTTATGTACCCAAATACAATTGGCCTGACTTTAAACTTAAGATTTTGCTACTTACTTAAATTACAACCGCATAACAATTGTCAACATTGGTATAAATACACCAGCGAGCTCTTTGTTATGTACCCAAATACAATTGGCCTAACTTTAAAATTAAGCATTTGCTATTTACTCAAATTACAACCGCCTAACAATTGTCAACATAATGTTATGTACTATACACTCTATACGTCCAGTAAGTCACGTAAACCACTCTTATCCCTTGACCTAAGGTCATCTAAAATTTGCGTATTTAAAATGATCGCGAATATTCTTTCTTTATCTTGTTATTTTGAACTCGCGACCTCATAATATTTAATATTCAAGTACAAAGAATTCCACTTATTAATTTGGGGATCATATTCTGATAACCCATTAGAATAAGACACTCAGTGTCCAGTTGTTTTCGCAAATATTATTTCAAGTACTCCGATAACGGAAATATGTCATTATAAATTCATAAACAAATTTTTATCTCAATGATTTCGCAGAACGTCACATGTTCGTTCTACGAACTCATTGTTTACAACTGAATATATAAACGGGTCTCAGCCTCTCAGCAGTCATTCGCAATTCAGCTTCCAACTCGTCAAGATCTACTTGACTGCCTTACTCTTGGGCCCGGTTGCTACAAAGTCTTCACAAAAGTACATAACGTCTTCCTCCGAACCTAATTTTGGATAGAGGAAATAAATCGTGAATAAGAAATAAAAGTCCTTTTATTTCTCGAACATAACAATAAGTATAAATACACCAGTGAGCTTTACGTTATGTTCTCAAATACAATTGGTCTTACTTTAAACTTAAGATTTTGCTACTTACTCAAATTACAACCGCCTAACAATTGTCAACATAAGTATAAATACACCAACGAGCTTTTTGTTATGTACCCAAATATAATTGGCCTTACTTTAAAATTAAGCATTTGCTACTCAAATACCAGTGTCCTAACTGTACATAAAGATTTAACAAATTACAACCGTGTAACACTTTAAAGTATTAAACTGCTGGAATGAGTACGGAGTAAAGGACTAATCCTAATTCACTTATCCACTGCCAACTGTTGCGATGTCATAGCTTTGTTTTCAGTTTCTCACAAAGTTTTAGTTATTTTGCTAATTTGATATTATCAACCATGAATTTTTGTGTAATAAAATTGGTGTTTCTGCGTTAGTAATCACATTTTTATGTTTTAATATATGTTTCCCGTATTAATTTTTTTAATTATCTAGATATTTTTTAAAACATTTTCTTTGCCATGAAAAAAAAACACAAAAAATATTCCCAGTTACTTCTTTCTTTAATAAACAACAAAATGATTGTAGTTTCTAATTGTCAAAATGAGTCTCTTAAGTTTTTTCTATAGAAATATTATGATTGTACTTTGTTATTGAACCCGACTCGTGTAACATTTAAGAGGATTAGGTACGTTATATAAGAGAAAGATGTAGAGATGTGTATAAAAATAATCGATATCGATATTGGTATATTTCAATATATACACTTAATAAAACAGTAGTAAAACAATCTGTATATGAAATATTTTTTTAACACTGGAGGGTACCCTCTAGGGAGGATTATTAAAATTGAAGGGTTGAGTTTAAGAATTGTTTAACTAATACGTGATTTGACGCAAATAGCGTTTTAAACATTGGAAGCAAGCGCTTGTTAAAAGTTAATAAAGTTTTTGGCGATATTATCCATTTTTATATTAGAACTGAGATAATTATGATATTTTATGTAGGTTTAATTAATATTTAATATTTTTGGTACTAGCGACCTCGACATCTGTGTCAGTGACTCCCCGTGTTTTTCCGGGCTCCTTTGCAGAATAGACCATCTACCTTCCTGCCAGGCAGCTCGTAAATGGCGAGCATAGGCTTACCGTCACTAACACCGTGACATCTGACTAGGTGGTAGAGTTTCGCAGCGACTCACCCGGATTGGTACCACCGCCTTAACTATTCCTGCTGCCATAACGTCATGACGTATTCCGGTTCGGAGGGTAAGGTAGCCGGTAAACTTAATTTTGCTCAAGGCCTAACATCCGGGCTTAAGTTGGCAACGCACCATTACCACCTTTGGTGTGTTTAGGCGGCGTGAATTTCTTTCCATCAGGAAATCCGTCTGCTTGTTTGCCTTCCAATATCATAAAAAAAAAGTTAAACTGTTTTTATGTGTTCATGTTCTGTGTTCTCGAGATATAATGCGAATCTTGTTATTTTGAAAAAGGCATTAGATAGATTATTTCTTTCTGAATCCAACGACACCAATAACTAATTTTTGAAAAAAAATCAGTTTAACCATTCTCGAACTCAACCCTTCAATTATGTCTAAATGTTTTATACTGTATGTTTGTCTGTTCTTAGGGCAACAGCTAGTTCCACAAAAGCCATATATTTTTATAATGAACACAGTTGTCTGTATTTCTGCTCCGGCGTATTTATTACAGTTATAACAATACTAGCTGTTTACTGACTTTGTCAGCGTAGAATAAATTTTCACACATATTTACATCCCCTCTTATAATCCTTTGGTATTTGATATTTTAGAGTAGTTTTTGTTTGAACAGGAGTCTTTAACTACATGTATACATAATTTCATCAAAATTGCCCCACTTGTTTATTCGTCAAAGCGTAAAAGACAGGGAGATGGATAAAAAGGCATTTCTAACTTTAATATGGATTTCTACGTATTAGTATCATTGAAAAAGCCCGTATCACAAGCACATTTCGGGGACAAATAAGATACTTTTGTGTACAATAATATACCTTGGTTGTTTATTACCACCATTAATAAAAAAGTTTGTTTACTTGTATTAGTTTAACAAATAGGTCGATCATACCCTGACTAATACGATATCTGATTACGATACGATAATCTGATTGTACTAATAAGGCTGATTAAAAATTAAAGTTTAAAGAAATTAATCAAAGTAACGA
>NJDC01007782.1:18115-43936 GCA_002245475.1 Calephelis virginiensis | reverse complement strand
TCTTTAACTTCATGTATACATAATTTCATCAAAATTGCCCCACTTGTTTATTCGTCAAAGCGTAAAAGACAGGGAGATGGATAGAAAGGCATTTCTAACTTTAATATGGATTTCTACGTATTAGTATCATTGAGAAAACCCGTATCACAAGCAAATTTCGGGGACAAATAAGATACTTAAGTGTGTACAAAAATATACCTTGGTTGTTTATTAACACTAACAATAAGAAAGATTGTTTACTCGTATTAGTTTAACAAATATGTCGATCATACTCTGACTAATACGATATCTGATTAAGATACGATAATCTGATTGTACTAATAAGGCTGATTAAAAATTAAAGTTTAAAGAAATTAATCAAAGTAATGAAAATCTTCAATAATAACTAATTTCCAAAAAGCGCAAGCTAACAAAATAAAATATCTAACAAAAAGAAACATTAATTTAAAAAGGTTTGAAGTTATAATTATGTTTCAAGCACTAGTACCTTCCACTCTCACTTCTTTTTAACCCCGACGGAAAAGAAATGCGTCATAAGTTTTACGTATCTGTGTGTGTGTATGCGTAAGAGCGCACTTGCACATATTGTAAACAAGAGGTGTGGTTACTGGAGTGGAGATTACTAACGTTATTTAAAATGTGTATTTAAAAGCTATAGGTACCTATTATTTCTAAACCGTTGTGGAAAGAATGACAGATGAAAGATTGACAAAGCAGATATACAATTCGAATGTGGATGGATGTAGCCTGTAGGTGCCCAGGGAGACCAAGGTTGACATTTCACGATCAGATCAATCTGATATTATCCGAGGGCGGTGTCAAGAGTCTCCCAAAACCGGCGTGTTTGTATGAAAAGGGTAATGAATGCGAAGGAAGCAAGACAGGTTTGTTAGAATCATGAGGTCTGGCACTCGATACTCTTTACCACATGAGGGACTTAGCGTGAAGATATGCATGTATGTATGTACCATTGTAGATCAAATATAATACTGAGATAGATGTATCATCTTCCCCGTATCAGTGTGGATCCGGTAAGTAGAATAGATCTTTTGCCTCTCTGTCAGACAGCTCTTAAAAGGCGAGCACTGGTGGTATATGTGATTACCAACTAGACCACTAGTGGTAGAATGATGTTCTTGCTTGCCCATTTAGGAATCCACCGCCTTATATATTCCTGCCACCATAATAACTCTGTCATGTTCTATGCCATAACATCAACGGTAGACACCGTTGTTGTTAGGCCATGCTTATCTCTTATCATCAGAAGAGCTGTGTACTTGTTCACTTAACTCTTCTATAAAAAAATATGATAAAAACAACCTTGCTTATTTAAACAAAACTTTTGTGTGCTGGCTAGCTCTACTAACTTTTTTTGATGTGAAACATCTATAGCCGCACGTAAAATCGTTTTCTGGCGTGGCGACGCATGCCGTGGCGACGTGTCGCCACGCTATATGATGGTTATATACAGCCCATATGCAGTAGTGTGTACTCTGTGGCGAGGCGTCGCCATCTGCAGTCGACAATATACGATATCTAAAATTGTACGTCTACATATTAGTCTAAAATCGCAATATTTTATTTTAACATTATGACATATTCAGTTCCTATCACAATCTGTTCTTTTCTGCATATTACTTATACAAAATAATGTCGATGTTTCACATTTGCAAGGCTTGCCGTGACGGCTCACATTTTTTTTTTTACTTACTGCCTCTTGTAGGTTAACGTGAAATATATTTTATGATATATAAGAAATAAATATTTTTTTGACCCCTGATGAAAAATAGAGGGTGATATATTATGTTTGACGTGTCTGTGTGTATGTGTCTGTTTATGGCATCATAACTTTCAAATGGATGGGCTAATTTCTATGCGGTTATTATATTTGAAATCTCGCGTGATCGAGGTTCTTAGCTATATAACTTGTAAGTTAACTTGTAAGTGTTGTCGGGAGTTCGTTGAAAATTTTTAATTTTAGGATTTTTAATTTTACAAGTTGTGATGAGGTGAAATTTTAACAGTTAATTGCAAACATCTAAACCACAATAAGGTTTAATTACATTTCAGTTAATTCAACTACGCTTTGAGGTTTAATTTTGGTCGAGCGTTCCCAATGTGGTCAGTGTTGCAGCTTCATAGAAAATTTTATTCCTCAATTCTGTCTGAATAGAATATATTTATGTAGTTCATGACCAACAAATATTCTGCTCAATGGCTACTTTATATGTTGCCTGGAAGAGATCGCTGTTTTAGCGATAAAGGCGGTCTTGTCTATCACCTAATTTTTTTAAAGTATATTTTTAGTGTGGATATGGATCTTTTGATGCTAATGCATATAAACCTGAATTTAAGATTATCCTCTTGTATGTTTATAAATCTAGCTACTACAAACAATACACAGTGATGATGTTAGATTTGTTAGCGACATAACAACAGACTTTTAAAATGTTTGTAAAATGTTGATTGAAAACATGACGAATTGATTTGTCATGTGTTTTTGTGTCAGTTATTGTCACTAGAAGGTTCTTATGAAAAAAAAAACAATCCTCACAAATAGGACAGGAAAACACCTGGTTTTAACAAAATAAAAAGAGATAATAACTTATCTTAAATATACTATGTGAGAGGGCAGCAAACGAGCACATGACTCTTCTGATCCTACAAGTTAACTGCGACCATGTAAGGAACTTAGATGTTACAGGTGCGTCGCAGTCCCATGGCAAAGATGTAAAGCCTTTTGTGCGAGTTTATTATCAACACTACTCTTGAGGCCAGAACATAACGAATAGGTCTCCACCGCCTTTTATGGCGACCTATTCAGGCAAGTTGCTGCCTAGCAGTCAACCGCCAGTGGTCTTGTTAGTGATGCCCTATACTTTGACCAGTGCTTGCCTTTTGCTATTCTACTCTGTGGACTCGGACCAACACGGGGAGTTTTTTTTAAACAACAATATTCTATAATAATAATTTTAACTTAATATTGTTCTTTTTATTAATTAACCTTTTTAAAAGCACATCAATTCATTTAAAATACTGTAATAATGGAAAATACAAATAAATTGGGTGTTTTAGCAATTGTGTAAAAATACCAAATATACGAAATAAAAAAGAGATAATAGCAAAACAATTGGAATACGTGGACCGGTTTTCCGTTTTAATTTATTGCGAAACAACAGATATATTTTGCCATTTCATTAGTGATTAATTGTATTAAATTACTATTAAAGTGTCTAAGATTATTCATCTAACATTGCAATCATATTTAGCCTGAAGATATTGTAAAGTTGTTTACTAGGAGTTATATCCAAATTTCTATTTAAACCACAATACGCTGGCGGCAAACGCTGTATTGAGGCAGTAGGATTGAACAAAGTATTATTTTCAAAATGTACATTTGATAAGATATTAGTCTCATCATTGAGATGTATTTTAACCGACTTAAAAAGAGGAAGTTCTCAAATCCAAATAAAATTATTAAATTTGCAATTTTTCGCCAAAAAAATTGTATACATATTAGGGCGTAACAAAACAGGCAAAATAGTGCGCTGATAATGAATTGGACTTACCGGAAGCTAAAACTCCCAAATATATCCAGCTCCACACAATACATACCACTAAACTGTTAGCACCAATAATACATACACTTTTAAAATTATAAAACTCAACGTACGTTTCGCTTGGTAACCGAAACATCATCAGGAGAATTCGACTGTACTCCACGAAGGTCGAGCAAACACTGGCGCGCGCGCATGCGACTTGCTCTATTTACAGGGTTTCGCGAGTTAGCGCGCGGGTGTGCTTTAGTGAGTACGCGTGGTGGGGGTAGCAACGTTGTTGTTAAACATGTGCAGCAGGGGTGAATTAGTCAAATTTGTTTGTTCGTTTAACAGTGTAATTGAGTCTTCGTGATTACGTTTAATAATTTCTAGTTGTTCTAGTATATTTAATTTTAATACTTCATTATCGAGGAAGTTCTCGATTCAACTTTATCCGAGGGCAGTGTTAAGTGTCTAAACCGTCGTGATACTCTCTACTTCAGTCGTGATACTCGCTACTTCACCCGGAAGGGACTGGGCGTTCTTATATGTGTATATTTTATCTACGTTTGTTACGCGATAACTCGGCCAAAAATAAACAGATTTTGATGAGTTTTTTTTTAAAGGTAGCCTATGATTTAGAGGTGGTAATGGAGGTGGAGTTGGTTATTTGCAATTGACAATAAATCTGAAACTCTGTTGGATATTTCTTTAAAAGTAAAAGGCGAACATAGGCTGACCGTCCCTAGCACCGTGACATCTGACTAGGTGGTAGAATTTAGCAGCGACTCGGCCTGATTGGTACTACCGCTTTACCTATTAGTGCCACCATAACGTCATGACGTGTTCCGGTACGGAGGGTAAGGTAACTGGTAAATTTACTTTTGGTCGAGGCCTAACATCCCGGCCACAGGTTTGCAACGCACCATTACCACCTTATGTGTCTTTAGGTGGCGCGAATTTCTTATCATCAGGAAATCCGTCTGCTTGTTTGTCTTCCAATATCATAAAAAAAATTACGTTACATTTCAGTCTTTGATAAAGTGTTGAAAAGTGAATAAATAAACGGATTTTTTGAAAATGGAATTGATAATTTTATTTATTTATTTGCGGAATATATGTTTTAATGAGATGTTACAAAAATATTTAAGTAAATCAACATATTCTAGTATATCTTGGTGCGCAAATGTTTTAATTTTTTTAAAAAAGTATTATTTAATTACGTTTCCTCTCGGACAACGAGGCGGTGAATGACAAAGTACTTACTTTGAGTATAATGTCTAAACACACTAGGTCTTTGCATTTTTACTGAAATCTGGCATTTGATTAGAGGCTAGAGCATTAATTATTACTAGTGGTCGCCCGTTGATTAATAATTTTAATATCTTGTTGATAAGAACGCCATCTTTATTTCTAAAGACCAACTACTTTGCTTTACTTTCCATACTGTATAGTGCGCCATCTGTGATCTTTTATCGTTATCATCAATATATTTGTTTGTGTGTGTCAAATGCACAGTAGTATGGGTAGTGTTTTATTTATTGATTTAATGTACTTTATAAGCATTATTATTAAAAAAATATTAGCGTTCTACACTTCTCCTACACATAAACTATAAGTGTGCATAATTTTTTGCTTCTGCATCACCGCAATTTTCGTAAAAAGAGGTCCAAAGTTCACGTATTAATATATATTTCAAAAAAGTCCAGTCAAAGGAAATCTGTCTTACTAAAAAACAGGCAAAAATTGTAAAAAACCTTGCGCCCCTTTACCAGATATACTTTAACTTTCAAGTACTATCCCCATGTTGGTCCGGGCTCCTTTGCAGAATAGACCATCTGGCTTCCTGTGCCATGCAGCTCTTAAAAGGCAAGTATAGGCTTACCGTCACTAACACCGTGACATTCAACTAGGTGGTGGAGTTTCGCAGCGGTTCATCCGGATTGGTACCACCGCCTTAATATTTGTTCCTACCGCCACAACGTCATGACGTGTTCCGGTTTGGAGGGTTAAAGTAGCCGGTAAACTTATTTTGTTCGAGGCCTAACATCCCGGCCTCAGGTTGGCAACGCACCATTAGTAAAAATATTACTTAATACAGTAACTTTTTGCTGTATACTTTAAAAAAAATCTAAAAGAAATTAATCGCCTCTTGGGTCTAGATGTCTAAGTGTTGGACTTGACTACAAGAAGTCCCGGATTCGGTTGCCAAGTACAGCAACAAAAAAAATTAGTTCTTCTAATTTTCTAATTAAAAAAAATTTGGATATTGGATATATGCCCGGTTGGCGATAGACTTGCCACCTATCACATTGTGAGACTTAGTGTTTTCGGCTAGTCGTGGGTGCCCTGGTTGTGCCTCTGCTTACCTCTTCGGGGATAGTGACGTGAAGATACTTTTTTTAAAGAAAATAAAAATGCAAAACTGAATGACACACAAAGGCAGTCTTATCACCAAATCAGCGATATCTTTCAGGCAACCTAATGGTATGAAATATCCCCACTGGAAGTTTGAGCGACAATGCTTTTAAAACTGGTACTTTTATGTAGGCCAAATTAGAATAAATTATCATTATTATTACGACCAAAGAAGCAGGTAAAATTTAAATAAATCAGAGCGAACTTGGAAAGTGACTTCTTATCACATTTATAACGAATACTAGTCGAATCGGCAAACTTCGTATCGCTTAACATTAAGAGCTACTAACAGTTTGTACGAAAAAACGACGGGTTGCACTCCCGGAGTGCCGGCAGAAGTGAGAACTTGAATATTAACGTGCATTTTTGATATTTTGGGATGGTTAGGGAATAATTTTGCACGAATTGCTTTAATTATCAGTATGAAAGAACTATCATTTATGTAATAGCATACAATATTCATTTATTGCGTTATCATGCACAAACATGACAACACGAATATTAATGCAAGCGCCCTGCGCCGTCTTACGCGTGTTTATAAGTTTTTACCCATTCCAAAACAAGTGCGTAACGCAGCTGAAGAAGAACTTTAAGAATGAAATGCTTATTTTCCCCTTTTCCCTGAAATTTTCCCGGTATTTTTCCTCATAAGAACCTAAGCCTAATAACAACAAATACAATAAAACACGAACTAGCAAAATCGGTCCATCCGTTCGAGGGTGATGCGCTGACCACCCGAAATGGGATATGTAATATATAAAAGTCACGGTGTGTGTGATTGAACTCTTCCGAAACGGCTTGACCGATTCTCATGAAATTTCGTAAGCTTATTGAGTAGGTCTGATAATCGGCCACCATCTATTTTTCATACTCTTAAATGATGAGGGTGACGCACATTAATTTTTTTTTATAAAATCACATTAAAATATAGCAGAACAACTTTTGCTGGGTCAGCAAGTCATTTTATATATTTAAGTACAATTAATATTTGAAGTTTTTTTGATATGTACGGGGAAATACTTCCAAGGTAAAATAACAACTGTCAAAGCTAATGTTTTTAGCAGGTGTTTGAAAAAAAAAACTTAGGAATTAACATCACTAATGGAAAACTATCATACATACGAGTAAATCTCTGTATCAAGTAGACCATCTGCCTTTCTGACAGGCAGTTCGTAAAAGGTGAGTATAGGCTTACCGTCACTAACACCGTGACATCTGACTGTACTACTGTGAGGTGGTAGAGTTTTGCAGCGGCTCTCGCGGATTAGTACCACCGCCTTACTTATTCCTCCCGCCGTAATGTCATGACATGTTCCGGTTTGGAGGGTTAAGTAGCCGGTAAACTTACTTTGTTCGAGGCCTAACATCCCGGCCTCAGGTTGGCAACGCACCATTACCATCTTGGTAATCTTGGTGTGTTTAAGCGGCGTGAATTTCTTACCATCAGGAAATGCGTCGGTTTGTTTGCCTTCCAATATCATAATACATAACAGAGAGTTTTGCCTATAGAGTTTTGCCTAAATAGAGTTTGTAAAAAATTACAACATCAGGAGATCCAAGGTTTTTGACTTTTATTTCGATAAAAATTACAAAGTGATGATGCTATTTATGTTTGTCTAATGCCAATATAAGTCGTTACTTTTTGAAGGTCATTCTATACTCTTATCGAAAATGTTTTTTGTGTAATCAAATACATCGATGTTTTAATATAATTTCACATCACTATTTCAGTTTTGTAGTAAAAATGACCGCAAACTTTTACTGATAAAATCCTCACGACACATCATTGTCATTCGCTTCCAACAAATACCCGTTTTTGACGTTACAAAATGATATTAAGGTTCAATTGCAACTTGAACTTTAACGGGTTGAAATAAAGTTGAATATAACATATGTTGAGATCATTAAAGCTTTGAACGAAGTTAATGATTGCTTCGCTTTTTATAAATAACAGATTTTGTGTTGGGGTCCGATTTATTTGTTGGTATTTTCGCACTAACTTTGTAGTTTGTTTCCATCGTTTAAAAAGCCTTCAAAGTTGATACTTTGAATTACATATAAGCAACATAAGGTCACGCCTTAATCATACATATATACATACATATCTTCACGCAAAGTTCCTTACGGGATAGGCAGATAGGTACGCCTTAATCAGTTGATTGAAACTTTACTTATTTTATTTTTATGATATTGGAAGGCAAACAAGCAGACAAATTTCTTGATGGTAAGAAGTTCACGACGCCTAGACACCAAAGGTGGTAATGGTGCGTTGCCAACCTGAGGCCGGTATATCAGGCCTCGAGCAAAAGTAAGTTTACCAGCTACCTTATCATCTGAACCGGGACACGTCAACGAGAAGCACTAACTTTATGGCGGCAGGAATATGTCAGGCGCTGCTACCAATCCAGGCGAGTCGCTGTAAAGCTCTGCCACCTGGTCAGGTGTCACGATGTTAGTGACGGTAAGCCTATGCTCTCCTTTTACAAGCTGCCTGGCAGGAAGTCAGATAGTCTTTTCTGCAAATAAACCCGGGCCAACACGAAACTATCAGAAAATTTGTTTGCATCCTTGCCTTTAATTTATTAGTTTAATGATCCGCTTGCAAACACATCAAGTTACACAAAAATGAAATTAACATGAAAAATGAAGTGAACAAATTAAAAGCTTGTAGTATCTGTATATTAATACGTGATACCAAAACTTTGGACCCCTTTTTACCAAAATCACGCGGACGGAGGATTATGAAATTTGGCACACTCATAGTTTATTTGTAGGAGAAGTGCAGAACGGTGTTTTTCAATAATAATGCTTATGAAGTACATTTAATCAATAAATAAAACGTTACCGACACTACCATGCATTTGACACACACAAACAAATATATTGATATTGACGATAAAAAATCACAGATGGCGCAATAACTACACAGAAAACAAAGTAGTTGGTCTTGAGAAATAAAGATGGCGTTCTTATCAAGAAGATATTAAAATTTGTATAGTAAAATGGTCAAATTTTGACCATGAAATTTACTTTTAGTAGCGACCACTACTAAAAGTAAATTCACCTTATTGTGAGACATGCAATATAATAGAGGATGTCCAACACTTGTTGATGCGACGTGTAAAATATTGTGATCAAATAAGTTTACTTAAAAGCTTTTGTACATATTTTATCTCACCCAAATAAAGATGCGCCCAAAAGGAACTATTCGAAATGTTCTTGTAAAGCTTATAGTTAATTACAAATACTAGTGGTCGCCCATTGATCGAAGCTCGACCATAATAAATTTTAATATCTTGTTGATAAGAACACCATCTTCATTTTTCAAGTCGAAACTACTTTGTTTCCAAACTGTATGATTATAGTTTGTGCGCCATCTGTGATCTTTTATCGTTATCAACAACATATTTGTTTGTGTGTATCAAATGCATGGTAGTAGGTGTCATGTTTTTTTTTTATGCACTTTTTGAACATTATCATTAAAAACATTAGCGTTCTGCACTTCTTCTACACATAAACTATAAGTGTGCCTAAATTCATACTCCTCCGCCAGCGCAATTTTCGTAAAAAGGGTTCCAGAGTTTTTGCTTCACGTATTAATATTATGATAATTAATTTTCTGAAGCATTCATAGGACTGACATACCTGTATAGGTGAAAGCCATTCAATCAAGAGAAAAAAAATCTTGTGTTATGGGTGTTAGTCAACGATTCTGATACATAGAAATACTTACATAGATGATAGATGATAGTATAAATTTACATTTACATTTCTTTAATAGTACATTTTTTAATTTTTGATGTTAGATTTGATAGTTTACCCACACAACATGAGAATATTTCTAAGTTTATTTTTATTGGGGTTTTTACTATTATATATCGTCTTAGATGTTGGTTTTTACTATTATACATGGTCTTAGATGTTTAATTTTAACATTTTTCTTTCTGCCTTTCTACCAGGCAGCTCGTAAAAGGCGAGCATAGGCTTACCGTCACTAACTATGGATATATATAAAATTTTTACCTCATGTTGGTCCAGATCCTCTTATTTGAATAGATTAGTGTCTTCGGCTAGTCGTGGGTGCCCTGGTTGTGTCTCTGCCTACCTCTTCGGGGATATGGGCGTGAAGATCATCTGCCTCTTTGCTAGGCACCTTATGAGGCGAGCACTGGTTAAAATATAGGTCATCACTAACATGACCACTGGTTGTAGAGTTATGTGTAATAACTTGGTTAGGGTAACGGGTTGCCCGGGTAGGGAACCACAGCTTAACCTACTCCTGTCGCCATAGTGACTCTGTCATGTTTCGGCCCGGAAAGCAGGGTAGCCAGTAGACTTGCACAATAATTAGTTTTATATCCCATCCACAGGACAGTTACGCACGTACAACATCTATGGTGTTTAAAGGTCACTGACACCGTCAGGAGAGCAGTGTGCTAGTTCGCTGACCTCTCACATAAAAAGGACAACTCCATTAGCTTAGCCAATGAGTAAATAATTAAAAAAACACTACACAAATCATATTCAGGTAGCAAGAAACGAAGGTTACCAATTTATTTCTTGAATAGTCTCTCAAGTAGAAGTGAAAATAACATTTTGATTAAAAAATGCACTGTTGGTCCCAAACCCTACCCACAGAACAACAACGCACCTATTAAATGTATGGTGTATATAAATCACGGTGGCCTCTTACCATCGGGGTCACTCGTTATCTCATGCCATAAAAAGGCTAACTCTTAAAGGGTTATTGAGCCCAAGCGTCGATTAGAGACATACTACCACATTAGTTTAATAAATGCGAAAGTCTGTTTGTCTGTCTGTTATACTTTCACGACTAAAACGACTAACTCCACCGACCAACCGCGAGGCTTTGGTTTGATTCCCGATGCATGTGAGGCATTAGTGTGATGAACATTTAGATGTCTGCGTTTTCGAGTCTAAGTGCTTATTACATTTATTCTAGTACTAGCTTTTGCCTGCGGCTTCGCCTGCGTTTTCACAGGATTCAAAATCAAAAGTACCCTGTATGTTAATCTAGACATAATCTATCTGTGTTCCAAATTTTAGACAAATCCGTTCAGTCATTGAAGTGTGAAAGAGTAACAAACATCAATGCATATTCACAAACTTTTGCATTTACGAGCATAATATTATTAATAGGCTACGATAAAGTATTTTTATATATTAGCATCGTTGACTAACACCCACAACACAATAAAATAAATTGCTAACTTTGTTTGTTTGCTTTTTTAAATTTAGTTTGTGTAAATTGTCCAGGTATATTTTTTTTTAAAATCAACCCTCACAGGATTATAAAAGGGGATTCTAGTTTGTATGAAAATCGTAACTATTCTAGGCTGACAAAGTGAAAAATACCTAGTAGATATAACATATATTGACAATTTTAATAACATAAATTGGTAAATTTGACTATATATGACCATAATACGAAAAAATTGTATGAGGGCAACACCACGGGGAATGATATATAATTCCAATAACAATGTACGAGTATATAGTCGTACAAGGACTAGAATTGGATTGTCAGTTGAACATTTGCTCCTATCATGCTTTGATTAAATTTTGCTCTAAGGCTTGATTCACACGTACGACGACGACACGACCATCGCAGACAGATTATATGATCGTGCGTTTATTAAATTAAAATGTAGAATTGACTATACTTTCTCTATTCGTTATCGACGTTATATATTATACCATCTGTGTCACGACCACTTCATAATCACAACGCAACTACATCGCGTACACAAAATTGCGTCGACACTTCTCACAAAGCTGGCGACGAACTGTCATTGCTCGTGAACGTTGTTGGGTCGACGCAAACACTAGCCACAACGCAACGATGTTAAATAAATCTTTAGCAGCACTTCAAATTTAGCTTAACCAAATTCTGAAAGTATCCCGATGCCCATATAACTGCGCAAGTAGACAGAGGTACAACAATGGCACCCACGATTAGCCGAAAACACTTATTCCTACAATGTCATATGTGGCAACCTAACGCCAACTGGTGACATAAAGACAATTTTCTTGTCTTTTTTATTGTAGCTTGAGTAAATTCTAAAAGTATTTTCAAGCCCATATCCCCGAACACGTTGGCAAAAGTACAAAAAGAACACCCACGATTAATCGAAGACTCTTATTCCTGCAAACAAACAACAGGCGACTAGACTGGCAACTCAATCGCCAACCGGGCACAATACAATCCCGGACTATGCCGTTTTTACTAGAAAATTTAAAAAACACAACCTTTTTGTATTTACGTCCGACTCGGGAATTGTATCTAGGACCTCGTGAAGTCTGGTCTAGTAATGGATCGTAAAAGCACAGAGGCGATATTGGCCTATTTCTGTCGCGATGTCGTGCGGTTGCTGTACGTGTGACTTAAGCCTAAGCTGCGTAGCACGCGAAGTCGCATACATCAGTTATTTAATTATAACGTTCGTGTTCCCCGTGATTAAAGACCACACCTACAAAGGTATGACATATAATGTATTTTGCATTAAATCTATGTGCTGTCACTCATGAACACGACATGCTGCACCCAGCTTTGTTAATTACCATTAATGTATATTTTTAAACCCTTCACGCTATCTTCAAATTTATTTATTCACCACACCAAATAAAATCCACATGTATTTTAAAGAAGTAATATCAAATTACATTTTCAGGTATTTGTTAATTGTGTTGTATCGTTCAAATGAAAAATATAGAAAATATAAAGGTAGGTTATAAAATATACAGATCAGGCTAACTTTGTATCACTTGACATTAATAGCTACTAACAGTTCGTATGGACAAAATTGAAGTGTGGTTTTTCCTACTTTCCCTGCAAAGTTCCCGCTTTTCTCTCTATGTGATCCTTCTCCTGATTTTAGGTACTACAATACAGAATTTTGACTATCCTTTCAAGCATGATACGATGAGCACCCAAAATGCGAATTATTTTTTTTACATATGAACTGGATTAAGAAAAAATAATATTTTACACAGAAACTTTTAAAAATTATTTATAAACTAGCTGTCCCAGCGAAATTTGTTTCACCCGCTCAGTTTGTCTGGGAAAACACAAAACGTTGTTTTTATTAGTTTCCTATCAGTTTTTTCCTTTTTCTTATCTTTAAAACTTAACCTGGACTTAAACAAATTTAGCTTAATCAGTTTAGCAGTTCTTGAGCTTTAGCGAGACGAAGAACAGCAAATTGATTTTTATATATTTACATAGATAGTCAGCCTAGCAAGTTTTCAAAACATGTACTACATTTACGTCAGTAAAAATCCTCCAGAGGCGAATTTCATAGGATCATGATGCCGTGGAAATAACTAAAATATATAATTCTTATGTTGTCAACATCAGTTTACTGGTTCATCTTTTTAACAGCAAACGCTGGTGAGCTCAGTGTAATTGCAAGCTTAAAAGTTGGTGAACTCCGCTCTAACTTTTATGCAAAACACACAATATCACTTTGGAATCATATATTTAAACAACCTATTTTTATTTTTAAGTTTTATTTTAAGCACCCACAACTAGCCAAAGACACTAAGTCTCAAATAGGATAGGAAGACGGGCACATATCCAATCCCGAACAACGTTGTTTTTATTAAAAAATTTAAAATATACATTTCCTCATTTTTTTAGTTGCCCGACCAGGGGATCGAACCCGGAACATCATGAACCAACCAAGTCCAACACTTGGACTGCTAGACCACAGAAACGATTTTTAGATTTAGATTTTTAATAATAAACAATATAGTAACAAGGAGCAAGAATAAATAAATATTACTGTTTGTTTAAAATTATGCATAAATAAGTGATGCACACAAAAAGTATTCTTCACTTAATTAGTCACACCTTAGTACAATAGAAAGGTGCACGAAATTGTATAAAATGTTCACAACAATTAAAATCTACGGTCAGCAAAAAATTATGCTATGTTGGTCCGGGCACCTTTGCAGAATAGACCATCTGCCTTCCTGTGCCAGGCAGCTCGTAAAAAGCGAGCATAGGCTTACCGTCACTAACACAGTGACATCTGACTAGGTGGTAGAGTTTCGCAGCGACTCACCCGGATTGGTACCACCGCCTTATTTATTCCTGCGTCCTTAACGTCAAGATGTGTTCCGGTTCGGAGGGTAAGATAGCCGGTAAACTTATTTTTGCTCGAGGCCTAACATCCCGGCCTCAGGTTGGCAACGCACCATTACCATCTTTGGGGTCTCTAGACGGCGAGAATTTTTTACCATCAGAAAATCCGTCTGCTTGTTTGCCTTCCAATTACATAAAAAATAATAATGATAATAAATGTAAGAAATTGAATAATGTTTTACTTAACGTATACGTATAAAATGTAACAACTTTTTTTATGGGTTTGAGAACTTATAATATAAAAATTTAAAAAGGAGCGTTATGTTAATCATAATTTAACTGTTATCTTTTTATTCGCACAGGGGGAATAAGTTTTTTATGTTATTATACATACTAGTGGTCGCCCATTGGTCAAAATTCGATCATTTTAATATGCAAATTTTAATATCTTGTTGATAAGAACGCCATCTTCATTTCTAAAGACCAGCTACTTTGTTTCCTGAATAGTTAGTGCGCCATCTTTTATCGTCAATATCAATATATTTGTTTGTGTGTGTCAAATGCATGGTAGTGTGGGTACTGTTTTATTTATTGATTTAATGTACTTTATAAGCATTATTGTTGAAAAATATTAGCGTTCTGTACTTTTCCTACACATAAACTATAAGTGTGCCAAATTTCATGCTTCTCCGTCAACGCAATTTTCGTAGAAAGGGGTCCAAAGTTTTGGCATCACGTATTAAAATATAGATAAACCTTTCTCTTGAATAAAATAACTCTATTTCAAAATACCGCATCAAAATTCGTTACGCAGCTATAAAGATTTATTAAGCCTATATGTACAGGCGGACAGAGACTTTGTTTTATACTATGTGCTGATAATGTTGGAAAACAACCTACAAACTATATAAAAAGTAACAAAAATGATTCTTTAGAAATTATTGGACGATCACTTCATATTTTATTATATGTGAACGCTACTTGTAAACCGCATTCGATTAAATATGTCCTGGCTATTAATGAATCATTTAAACCGATTTTAAGTGTGGTAGAAAAATTTGTCCATATTAATGATGCGGTAATACACGACGATGCAGAGAAAATTAATTATTTATTGCTCGAATTACTAAATAAGTACATAAAAACTCCATATTATACTTAGCAATGAAATGTTATAATTTTTTTGCTTCTGTGTTGTATGTTTGTAGATTTCATTTATTAATTTTTGTTGTTTTTTTTTACTTTTCTCTTTAAAACTTTTCAAGGGTTCAATAATCGAAAGGCATTAAACCGCGTTTATACATTTGATATGTCCATCCGTACATATCTTTTTATTCCCAATCTATTAGTGTCAAATATTTATAAATTTGGCTAGATGTATTTGAGAACTGTTTTATTTTTTGTAAGTATGTATAGTTTTGTACAAACAGGGACATAATATACATGGATATTACACTTAATATATTATATTAATATCTCTATAGATATATTTATATCTTTACTATATGCTTTCTACCACTATATCTAGTATAATAATATGTATGTATATAACTATATTATAATGAATCATATCGCGTAGTCATATCATCGCACCTAAACTGATGGACCAATTTTTAAACCCCAACCCAAAAAAACGGTTGCAGTGATTTCAATTTAGTTTTTTGTATTAAAGGTAACTTAGGTGCGAGTGTTTTTAGATATGTTTCATGAAAATCGATTCCGTCGTTTAGAAGTTGTGGGGGTAAAAGTAGGGAAATTAAAAGAATGTCAGCAATTGTTTTAATTTTTAAAGAGAAATTTAGTTCTTGTGTCGGGGGTTTTTTTAATTTTAAATTTAATTTTCTATTATGTTAATCCTTTTTTGTTATGTTAGCTATTATTTTGACAATATTTTTGTGAAAAGATAAACCAGGTAAGTTGTAGTGAAAATGGAAAAAACACTTTGTTTTTTTCCATATACGCTGTTGTGGCTTTAATGTATGTTATATAGCACAATAAAGATAACATACTTACTACAAACTTCTAACTGCAAATTTTCCTAATTATAAGTACTGTTCAACGAATGATCACAAATCGCTGTGGGTCAACCGAGGGCAGTGTCAAAAGTCTCTGAAACCGACATGTTTTATGAATAAGGTAATTAATATCAGGCAGATCTATAAGAATCAGCGAAGAGATAGGCAGAGGCACTATCAGGGCACCCACGACTAGTCGAAAACAGTATAAAATTGGAAAAACTACATTTTCTTATTGTTTCCCGACCCGGAGGTCGAACCCGGGACCTCATGAAGTCAAGTTAAACACCTGGACCGTTAGACATAGCATGTGCAGCTAAACATGAGAATACACCTATTTAAAAAATGACCCATTCATTTAAATAAGCAATTATTAACTATCACTGTGCTCATTTTAACAAAATCAGACAGCTAGCTCTTTTCTTAGCTATAATGTGTTTTTAGCTCTATCCAATAGAAAAAAACATCCGTTGTTATATAGCCCTGATGACGATTAAAAAGCGAAACCGGTTGCCTAAACTGTAAAAATAAAAAAAAACATATTGTGGAAAATACAGTTACTTGTTGTGAATAAATTGTTTCAAGAATGGAATTCCACCAAGCACCGACGATAAGAAGTACAGAAAATTAACCAATTCGATTAAATGTGTCCAGATATATTTTAATGACTCAATTCATTTTTCATCGAATGTGGTAGAATTGTGTGTCCGTATTGATGATGTGGTAATATCGGATGTCATGATTTAAATACACTATGGACACATAAGTAATTGTATTTATTTATATGATAGGTCACCTTACTAAAGCACCGTGCTTATGATACCCGTGACCTAAAGACACCATAGATGTGACACGAGCATCGCTATCATGCAGCCGGGATGTTAGGCTTATTATGCAAGTCTATCAGCTATCCTATCTATCACTGTTATATAGTTCACTATCGCTGGAATATGATAGAGTCATTATTAATTAGTAGTTAAGGCAGTGGATTCCTACGCGGGCAAGTTGCTGCACAGCCTTCTACTAGCAGTGGTCTTGTTGGTACTGTAAATGTAGGTATTTCAATCAGTGCTTGCCTCTAACAACCTTCCTGGTAAACAGGAGACTGTAAAAAATCAGTAAATTGAATTTACTTCATTCTATCAAATACTAGCAAAATCGGCCATGTGTTGCTGTGACTAAGGTTTCTGTAATATTACATTGCACTGTAACTTAAGAAATAATATTTAAAATAAAATAATATTGTGACTATATTTACATTGAGAATATAAGCCATCGAAACTTTCAAGATGTATCAAGGTGGGCAAATTTGATTAAAATCGGTAAAGTAGTTAGGTTAGTGTGTGACTTGATGCGTCATTTGTATAATATTACAGAATTTGATCTGAGTCGTGAGTAGACTCGTAATTTATCTATATTCAGATAATATTATCTAGACAAACGCAACTCCTTGACTATTTCAAGTAAATGTGTCCAGATGTTTAACAATTCGATCCATCTGTTATCAAGTACGGTGTGTCCGTATTGATGTTGTGGTAATACTGGATGGTACTATTTAAATGCAAAATAAACAGGTAACTGTTTCAAGTAAACTGGATTTATTGCATTCTATACAACGTTTTTGACGAGTCAAACGCTACTTGTTAACCATAACGATTAAGTGTGTCCAGATGTTTAATGACTCGATTTATCCTTTATCAAAAGTATTTTCACGCCCATATCCCCGAAGAGGTAGGTAGAGGCACAACCAGGGCACCCACGACTAGCCGAAGACACTAAGTCCCACAGTGTGATAGGTGGCAAGCCTATCGCCAATCGGGCACATATCCAATCCCGGACAACATTTTTTTTATTAGAAAATTGGAAAACCCAAATTTTTTTTGGTTGCCCGACCCGGGATTCGAACCCGGGACCTCATGCAGTCAAGTCCAACATCTGAACCGCTAGACCACAGAGGCGATATCCTTTATCAAGTGCGGTAGAAACTTGTCTTCGTGTTAATGATGCAGCAACATTTAGTGGAACATTTACACGACACAAAGGAAAGTAACTTGATGAAAATTAATTAACATTCAATATATTTTACTTATTCAGTGGTTCAATTTATAGAGCGACGTTTTCGAGCAGTGTTATTTCAGTACTGTTAACAGTTTATTTATGTTAAACAGTGACTTCGTAGTGCTGAAATAATGTCGTCTTAATATTGGCATATCTTTATAATATATATAATTCTTGTGTTCGTATGTTTGTCACTGAACTCCTTCTAGATGACTGGGCCGATGTTGATGAAACTTTTTGTGTGTGTTCAAGGGAATTCGAGAATGGTTTAGATTTAAAATTTAGTCTGTTGGAAAATGTTTTTTTAATAATATGTAGTTGTTGATTTTGGAATGTTTCACATCGGATCCAACAGACTGCGCTACTGTCGAAGCATTAATGTCAAGCGATACGATTATAACTCAAGAACGGGTTCACTTATATAAACCAAATGCTTAGGCTTTGTTTGGAGTATTTAGTAGATGGTTTTTATGAAGTTTACTTAAAATCGGTCGAGCGGTTCTTCATTTACCACATTTTTGTAACAAAGGGATTCAATAAATGGCGGATCATTTTGTTAATGGGTATTTTTCAGTCAAATTGAAACTTTTTTCAGATGGGATTGTGCTGTCATATTGAAAAGTTTTTCAGTTTTTTTCCTTTTTATTTTGTTTTGTTGTGTTACGTCATTCTTGCGGTCATATACGTGGCGAAGCACGTACCGGGCCGCTAGTTGTAATTAAAATAATGTTACGTAAATTGATTGCAGGTGATTTTTGCAGGACCAACAGAAAAATGGTAGCAGTTTTATTTTGGTGGCATTGGGCATATTTTCGTTCAGTTAATTGCACAAGTGTTTTACACATAAAGAAGTTAGTGTATTATTTATTGTATCTTTTCAAATAATAATAATCTTTTCACCTATCACATTGTGGGACTTAGTGTCTTCGGCTAGTCGTGGGTGCCTTGGTTGTACCTCTGCCTACCCCTTCGGGGATATGGGCGTGAAGATACTTTTTTTTTTCAAAGATATCAATTAATCTCAGTCGATGAACGTAGATGCTACCATTTTCACTTAACTGGACATTACTGATTATTACGTCTTTATATTATTAACTTATTATTAATTTAAAAAAAAATAAACACGATTTTGCGAAATAATTAAATATTTCTAGACAAACTGCACAAATAGAATTTAACTCCAAGGTAAGTAAATTGTATGCTTGTGTCATGGCTGTTATACTCAAATATAAATACTTAAATAGGTATTAGAATAACTTTAATAAACACCCAGAAATGCAGATGTCTAAATATTCATCACACAAATGCCTGCTCCGTCGGAAATCGAGCCTGTGGAGTTAGAGGTGTTCGTTAACCCTTCGACTAACGACTAATATTGACTTCCCAATTCATGGTAAAGTTATCGATACTCATGGTCCATTCAAATTAATTTAGCTTTAAAAATCATTTCTAAATCATTTTTAATTCTTCTAGACTTGCGATTCTTCGAAATATATGAATATTTTTTGTTTATTTTCGACCAAACAAACTGTCTTACCGTTCTTAAAAACTATTTTAAAACAACCGTAGTATCGAAAGTTGAAAATCCCGCGAAAATACCTCAGCGCCATCTTTTGTTTAGTTAATCATATTAATTTTTAGATTGCAGATAATAAACAAATCAGTATTTTTCTACAACACCGAATTTAACCCCTTTTTATATAAACTCTTCCTGTCCAACGAAATCAATTGACTGTTTCAGCTTTTTTTATATCCGATACATATGATACCGAGCATGAAATTGAGGGACAAATGGGGAAATGTCTTAAAAAGAAAATATTACCAGTTGCAAGTTTTTCTGTTTACTGTGTAAAAAATATCTGTAAATTAAGATTAAAAAAAGGTTTTCTGTTTAAAAAAAACGATTGACTTATTCCATTGACGCAAAAATACTCTATCCGGTGCGTATTGTTTTAATTTTTGATTATTTTAGGAAAAACTAGCAGTTTCAAGCAGCTTTGTCTGTGTAACTTAGCTTCTACTGCACCTATTTAGATAAAACAAAGCCTATGTCACTCAGGAATAATGTTGTATTCTAAAGATGAAAGAAGTTTTGAAATCGGTCCAGTAGTTTCGGAGCCTATTCATTTCAAACAAACAAACAAACCAAAAAATCAAACCTTTCCTCTTTATAATATTAGTGTCTTCACGCCCATATCCCCAAAGAGGTAGGCAGAGGCCAAGGCACCCACGACTAGCCGAAGACACTAAGTCCCACAATGTGATAGGTGGCAAGCCTATCGCCAACCGGGCACATTTGTAATCCCGACTAACATTTTTTTATTAGAAAATTGGAAAAATCCAATTTCTTTGTGTTGGCCGACCCGGGATTCGAGTCCGGGACCTCATGCAGTCAAGTTTAATACACGGGCCGCTAGACCACAGAGGCGATAATATTAGTATAGATTAAAAGTTCGTCATTATCGCATTGGCTTAAAGTCTCAAAGTTTTATTGGTTTGGTGGATTTAAATGGGCGTTTTAACCCTCTGCTTTGACTCATTGGACTTGACTCATTGACCCTCTTGCAGTTGTGTGAAAGTATTGTGAGGGGGTTAGATATTTTGGTAGCTTCTTGTACATTGTTAATATAAGGATGTCTTATAAATCAACTTCCACTTGAGAAGAGGGTTGCAAAATGCAAACCAATGCGCACTAGTGAGCATGTTAAAATGTTTCTATTCTTCGGATTGCATACGGACCAAGCCATTGAGACTATTTTTTTAAATGATATTGGAAAGCAAACAAGTAGGCGTATTTCCAGATTTCATTTGATCGCAAGAAATTCACGCAGCCTAGAGACACCAAAGGTGGTATTGGTGCGATGCCAACCTCAGGCCGAGATGTTAGGCCTCGAGCAATAGTAAGTTGAGTATGAGACAATTTCTTTTGAAATTAGACAAGGCTCTAAGATTCTAATAATCATATAATATGACAAGGGGCCTACGGATCAATGAGACAATTAGCCAAAAAGCGTATAAGCTTTTGAGCCAATGAGACAAAGGGCTTTTTGGTTGAATAAGACAATGTGCCAATGCACCAATAATGATACCATGAGGCTAACGAGCACAGAAGACAATAAACTAATTGGCAATGGACTCAAGAGTCTATTAGCTAAATCTTTCATAGTACAATGACCTAATAATCCTATGAGACACTGGGCCATTGAGTCAATTTTCCAACTAGCAGATTATCCAATAATCAAATGTTACAAGGGGCCAACACGCCAATATGTAAAAAAGCAAATAAGACTGAAATGTGATGCTAATAAAAAGTAAAGTATCACGCTCACATCCTCGAAGAGGTAGGCAGAGGCACAACCGAATCACCCAAGACTAGCTGAAGACACTAAGTCCCACAATGTGTTAAGTGGCAAGCCTATCACCAATAGAATATATAACCAATAAATGGCAACATTATTTTTAATAGAAAGTTGAAAATACTTATTATTTTTTACAATTTTTGATGCTAGAGGTCTGAATGCGGCCGCGGAGGGGTAAATCTTTTGATAGCGTCGTATAAGAAGTGCTGCAGTATGTACGAAAAAGATCCGGAAAACCCCCTCCCCTCCCAACTTTCCTACCCTCACCCCTGTATCTCAGAAATAACAGCACGTTGAAGAATTTGGTTTGCGATATCGTATTGAAAGTTCTAAATTATAGTGTAACAAAAATTTGAACTTTATTTATTACGGGATCAGCTCCCTCAATGAGCTAAAAAAACTAGAAAATTTTGATGCTAAAAATCTGAATCTGAAATAGGGAGTCTGGTGGGTATTTAACCTGGAATTTGATAGAGAAAAGGTCTGGGAGCACGGGATTTTATTTAAACGATCTTAAAACTTAAACAGAGAGCTTAAAAGCCTAATTACAAAAGATTAGCTGCGAAACGCAGAAGTAGCATTTTGATGACAAAATTTTGGATAAAATCTTAATATGAAATTATTAATAGAGCATTAGTTCACCGAGAATAGTTCCCAATATGTGTAGCGTATGCTATCACCATTCATAAAAGTCAAGGGTTAAGTTTGAATAATGCCCTCATTGATATCGGATCATCCACATTCTATTGTGGGCACGCTTATGTAACTCTCTCTAGAGTGACTAGTTTGCAAGGTTTTCACCTTATAAATATAAACTTCAGTAGTATTAAGGCACAACAGACTGCGATTGTTAAATATAATAACCTAAGAGCCAAGTATCGCCCTAAGCTATCGCTTATTGTAAACAGTAAGCCAAAGAAAAATAAAGTCAAAGATAGAGAATGGGATATAAAAAGGCATCTCAGATGCACAAGAAATATACCCCAAAAAAAGAAAAAAAATTGAGCGACAAAAAATACTCGTATAATAATATCATAAGCAACCTACAAAAAGAAATGAAATCCCACAAAAACATTTCATGTTAAACGTTGCCAAGATGAGACCATACAGCTCGCACTGTCAAAAAGTAATCAGATCTCCTGTAGAGCTAAGTTTCTAACCCTACATGCCCAGCCCTAAATCGATAAGCCCTAATTTTACACTCAAGTTACGGGGAAATACTACAGCCATAGCTTGTACCGCGTAGTTCGTATCGCGTAGCAGAGTTTTCCCGCTATAATCTCGTAGGCGTGCAAACCGTGGAGTTAGCTTAATATCTGTAGATATTGAATTTAGAAGCGCAAAACCTCAAAAACTCAAAAACACACACAGGTAATGATAAAACAGCATATATTTTTTTTTTTTTATTTTCATTTTTCTATTGCAACAAACTTAAGTTGGGGTGTTTGAGGCTCAGCACATTAAAATTTAATATCTACAGATTCCAACTCTTTGCATTGTCAGAATGCAGAATAGAGTAGAAAATCGAGAAGCCTATTTAAGATTTGATGCTTGTTTGTTAACTACCACGTTGTATTATATACAAACACTATATACTGACACAAATCAATCAACTATGCAATTCGACTGTCTTTTAATTATTTTTATAAAATATGATAAAATCTTCCAAGATCGAATGAGATCGATTCAATGCCATAAGATTTAGATCGTGAATCGATTTACAGGGTTACGATCCATTACGTTTCAAAGCAAATGATCGGGCATTACCAAACGCGTGACGCGTAGGTATCAACGCGTTTTCGCCCTTTAGTATGAAGATAGAATACTACATACACACACATACATACATATCTTCACGCCAAGTCCCTTACGGGGTAGGCAGAGAGTATCGAGTGCCAGACCTCACGATCCTGACAAACCTGTCTTGCTTCCTTGACATTCATAACCCTTTTCATACAAACACGCCGGTTTCGGAGACTCTTGACTACTTGAAGATAGAATACTGCATAATATATTACTGTTGTGGAGTGGTTTAGTTGACTATGACCCCTTTAACCTTTGCTCGCCTCTCGACTTAGGCAAGACGACACATAATTTGCACAAGGGTTTCGAATCAATAAAAGAAAAAAAAACTAAAACACCGTTTCTGACCAGGTGGTAGAATTTTGCAACGTCTCGCCTGGATTGAAACCACCGCCTTATGTAGTCCTTCCGCCATAACGCCAGTGCTTGCCATTGACGTGTTCCGGTTCAGAGGATTAGGAAGCCGGTAAACTTACTTTTGCTCGAGGCCTAGCATTACCGGCTCAGATTGGCAACGCACCATTACCACCTTGGTGTCTTTAGGTGGCGTGAATTTTTTACCATCAGGAAATCGGTCTGCTTGTTTGCCTTCCATTATCATAAAAAAACTGTATACTTAGGTTTTTAATCTTGTTCAAACATTCCCAGAGTAAATCTAGAATTGAGTTACCAAATGTGAAAAAAAAAGATTATTTATTGTAATTTTTACCTAAACCTCTTGCCAAAAATTTTTAGTGAGAAAGGCTGGTCTATTGTAGAAAATCATGGTTTATAGAACTCTTCATTACTTTTTCCATATCAAAAGACAGTGAACAATCATGGCTCTCTCCTGATGGTAGGAGAAAAAACCGCAGCTTATAGACACGATAGATTTTATAGTTGCAAGGCCAACAACGAGGCTAGGCCAACTGTGTAAGTCTACCCGTTACCCCAACCTCCAGACAGGAACACGATATTGTCATTATGGCATTGATTGAGTATTGAGAATACATAGTATAGTAGTTTAGCACTTTTGCTTCTGACAATAAAATTACCGTTTATATACCTAATACTTCTGAACTGAACTCTAACTCTAGAACAAATTGTTAGATCCCAAACAACAGTGTGATGGGGCGTCATGTTTTCCACTATTTCTTTAATCGCCGAAGGAAGAAAATCAGTAAATGAATTATGTTGTTTTTATAAATTATTTCATAGTATTCAGAACGGCTTCTTTTTAGAGTGATCGTGGCTATTTAATCATTGGATATTTAACTATTACAATGACAATGCTAGAATTAAAAATGTCAAATGAACCTCCGATAAACGGTCCATTCCTTTAAAATATAAGATCACAGATAAACACACACTCATATATCTTACTTGCAATACGAGGTATTTAAGAGGTAAAAGTATTTATATTATTATATTGTATTAATAGTATTTATATTATATTGTATTTTTGACAAAATCCAAACCTCTCAAATAAAAGTATCAGAAATTATATCTAAAACGAAAGCATTTATTTCGTAAACAATAAATATGTTTGCGTGTGTATCTGTGTTTGTGTATGTGTGTAGCTGCGTGTGTTTGCGGGTGTGAGTGATTATACGCACAGAAATGCCGAAGAATCAGACGAATCCTCAATTTCTAATATACTTTTCCCCAAATGTAACATCAACATCAGACAGTGTAATAAAGTCGGTATCTAAATCTAAATTTATTAAATTCAAGCAAACATACGTCGTCAGTGGAACATGACCGACCTGCAATAATATTTTCTAATGTTGTTTTCAATCTGTTACGCTGAAGCGATTTCAAAGACACACTAATTCTTTGTTTTGAAGTGAATTTTTTTTTGCAGCGGTTCCGAACAAAAATAATTATAACATAAATATTTTATTTCAACACATAAATTATGGTACTTTAATATTGATAAAATTAAAAAGTTCATGCAAAATTGTTCCCTAACCATTCTAAAATAATAAACATTTTTTATTTTGTGACTTTGTCCTCTACTTCACTACTACACTTAGTAGCACTATGTCATCTTTTTTTTCTGAGTCTGTTTATTCTATTGCTTGTTCTGTTCAAATCTTAAAATCCTAAAACTAACGAAACAATCTAGTTATAGAGTAATGACCATGAAAAAAAGCAATATATACAATCCCTACAACCTTTGAACAGATAATTTTAAACGAGTAGAATTACAAAATATCGATTTCGCTTTCATTAAAGTCCTTGTTTTGATATTTTGATTTTGTAAACATTTTAATCGGTAATTTATATTAATCTTCATCTGTATGCCATAGGTAATAAATTATCTGTAAAATTAAAACATACATAACGTTTTGTTAACATAAAAAAATGCATAATATCAAGCGTAAGGTACATGTGAAAAAATATTAGATCCAAAAAACACCTGCTTTCATAACATAAAATCATAATAATTGACTCATCCAGTAAACTACTGAGGATACATCCATACAAAACGTACAGTAAACTTGAAAACCTTTTTCTCAACTGTAAGTTACGTGTTATAA
>NJDC01007778.1:43872-66364 GCA_002245475.1 Calephelis virginiensis | reverse complement strand
GAAGACTATATTCGTCCAAGACCTAAAATTGGTTTCAAATTGATATGGCCCTAAACCGTTATTTGCAAGGGTCTCTAAATTTAAATTTATTTTTTTATGTTCAAGGTCAGTGAACAAACACCCGACTATGTCGGCGAGACAACCTTAGTCTACAGACATCATAGAAGTTACAGGTGCGACACTGTCATGAGGCCGGGATGGAAGGCCTAATGTAAAAGTCTACCGGCTACCCTATCCTTCAGACCGGAGCATGACAGACTCGTTATGGGCACAGGAATATGTAGGCAGTGGATCACAACTCGGGCAAGATGCTTCACAGGACTATACCACCAACGAAATTTCATTTGTTAAATAAATTCCATTTGTTAAATATAATGTACAAGAAATACCGATGTATAAATAAATAATAAATAATATTTCCAGACAAGTTACACAAATTGAATCTAACCCCAAAGTAAGCAAATTATATGCTTGTGTTATGGGTGTTAGTCAATAATACTAGTACATAGAAATACTTAAATAGATACCAGAATAAATTTAATAAACACCCAGACCCTGAAATGCAGACACTTTAATGTTCATTACACAAATGTTTGCCCCCGTCGGGTATCGAACGCTAGCCTCGCGGTAGGTCAGTGTAGTTAGGCGTATACGCTAGCCACTTGACCAACGAGGCGGTATGATTAAAAATAACAATCGCAACAACCCTATTCCGAGATTTTTTATCGTGTTATGAAAATAATGACCCCTTTTTAGTTCAATAAACTGATTTTCACACAATAACACGCGCCTTACAAACACTTCGTCTGATAAACACTACTTAAATACCTATTTTGTAAGTAAACAAATACAAACTTTTAATTACATGCTGGCGTTACATAGTTAATATTGCTAGTGGTCGGCCGTTGGTCGAAATTCGACCGTAATAAAATTTAACATCTTGTTAATAAGAACGCCATCTTCATTTCTCACGACTAACTATTTTTTTTTCAAACTTTTTAGTGCGCCATCTGTGATCTTTTATCGTTATCATCTATATATTTGTTTGTGTGTGTCAAATGCATGGTAGTGTTTGTAATGTTTTATTTATTGGTTTAATGTACTTGATAAGCATTATTATTGAAAAATTACTAGCGTTCTGCACTTCTCCTACTCATAAACTATAAGTGTGTCAAATGTTATGCTCCTGCGTCCGAGCAATTTTCGTAAAAAGTTATCCAAAGTTTTGGCATCACGTATTAATATATAGATTTGGCCCATTTGCCTTGTACTCACTGTATGTGTATAGACTTGATGGGAAAAAGAAAGAAATTTCAAGATCGAAATATACGTTAAAAAGTCATTTAAAAGTACATGCTTTTAGGCAAAAATAGCCTTGTGCTCTTGTACATTTATTATCAGCATACCAGATTTTAGTGTTAAAGCATGATGGTACAACTTCAATCAAAATACTCAGATTCTGATTGTATTCATAATGTTAGTGATATAAAATTTACGAAATTTATCATAGATCTCTACATAGAGATCTATGATGCCATATAATATATAGATAAGATATAGATATAGATAAGAAGATAGAAGCCATCATAGATCTCTACATAGAGATCTATGATGGCTTCTTATGCCTTGCTGGTCACATAGGCAGAGGCACAACCAGGGCTACCACCCACGACTAGCCGTAGACGCTAAGTCTTATAACAAGTGACAAGCCTATTGCCAACCGGAGACATATCCAAAAATTGAAAATACACATTTTTTTTGTTGCCCGACTTACTTCTTGAGGGTACGATTCCCAAATCGTACCCTCAAGAAGTAAAGTATGACGCCGAACCGCTAGACCACATAGGCGATTAAAATTTAAATGTTAAATAAAAAGAAATCGCAAGCGCTTACTGTTTAAACGAGAAGCCGCGGGCGTTGAATTGTAAAGTATAAAATTGTATACCTACACGTACCAAGAATGGAATAAACAAAAATAATCTTCCTTATTCATAAAAATGCAAATCAGCCTCTTCCTTAGTTTAAGTGGTGTTCTAAGAATAGTGAGGGGTGGGTGCAACAACTGTATCGTCATCACGGCCTGCTTTATTTATTACTCCTGTGAGTTCTAGGGTTACGAGTTACGACTAGTTCAAGAGTTAAATAACATTCCTACTATTGAATCTACACGTGCTATTACAACATGCTATACTCGTAAATCTCTACATAATTACACATGTAAAAGTGCTTTATAGGCAACTTCTGTAGAGTTTGTGTTTTATTTCGCCGTGTTGGTCCGGGCTCCTTTGCAGAATAGACTGTTTGCCTTTCCGCCATACAGCTCGTAAAAGACGAGCGTAGGCTTACCGTCACTAGCACTGTAACATTTGACTAGGTGGTAGAGTTTAGCAGCGACTCGCCCGGATTAGTACCGCCGCCTTATATGTCCCTGCCGCCATAACGACAGTACTTGCCGCTGACGTATTCCAGTTCAGAGGATAAGGTAGCGGGTAACCTTACTTTTGCTCGAGGCCCAACATCGCGGCCTCAGGTTGGCAACGCACCATTACCACCTTTGGTGTCTCTAGGTGGCGTAAATTTCTTTAATCCTTAGAAATCCGCCTGCTTCTTTACCTTACAATGTCATAAAAAGGAAACTATTATAACACTTTAACAAGTACACATAATGTACATATCTATTAGTATCAATTATTTTAAAGATAATGACATTTGGCACTCGTTACTCCCTGCCTACCCAGTAAGATATTTGTGTGAAGATATGTTTCAAATATAATAGTTTTAGGCTACAGTTAACCCAGATTTCTTTATAATTCTTTCATATTTGGAACTTTATTTTAAAAACAAGTTGTGTGAGTTTGAGACCTTATTTTTAATCTGCCACTGTATAATAATAAATAATAAAATAAAAAAAACTTTATTTGCGTAATTAGGTATATAGGTAATAAAACCTTAGGCGCAATTACTCAATGTAAAGTACTAATTTACAGCGCTGTTTCGTAGCTTTAAATTAATATACACCGACTAATGAGCATTCCATAAAGACTGGGGGCTATTGAACCGTCTGAGTATCCCGCTTCGTTCAAAGCTAGGATTTATTTAACACTAGTTTACATACATAAATGAAAATGAAATTTATTTATTTGCGGAATATGTGTGTTTAAAAATTGTTACAGAATACTTATTCGTATTCATATTCTACCACATCGTGGTGTGCATGCGTACATACATATCTTCACGCCAAGTCCCTTACCAAGTAGGCAGAGGGTATTGAGTGCCAAATGTCACGATCCTGGCGGACCTGTCTGACTTTCTCCACATTCATTATCCTTTTCATACAAACACGCCGGTTTCGGAGACTCTTAACACCACCCTCGGATAATATCCGAGAGATTTGATCGTGGAATATCAACCTTGGTCTCCCCGGGTGCCCACATCCATCCATATTCGCATTGTATATCTGCTTTGTGAGTTTTTCATCTGTTACACCTTTCACGTGATAGAACCAGCGAAGAATGCCCTTTCACATTTTAACACCAACACTTTCTTTCAATACTACTCTTTCTCGGATCTCGCTATTGCGAATGCGGTAAACGAGCGTAACACCAAAACGAGATTTTTCGTAGCGCTCTCATTTCGCCCACATCTATCTTACTTTCATGCTTTTTCTGACATAGCCATCTCTCGCTTGCATATCACAACGTTGGGATAAGCATAGAATTATGCAAAGCGAATCTAGCACTATGACTCTAAACCTCTCTGCCTCATAATATATGTCTTGGCGTTAAGATTCGTATGTATGTATGTATGTATGTTTCAAAATGATGAAATAATCGGAGAATGCTTGCCAGGACGCTATTTTATGATCGATCTAGACTAAAATAATATTTTAAAAACTAGCATTGTGGGAAACCGGTTAGTCAGATGGTTCAGCAGCTCTTCTACTATTATGTTATTTAGTTGCTAATACTCGTACATAAATGCTTATTAAAATTTGTCTGAAGGCATGGAATTAAGATTTGCGGTATATCGTATTATTAGATTCAAGGAATAGAACTGAAGCGGTAGTACGATTGCTGATACTAATTACTAAATTGCATTGCGTAGTTAAGGTTAAATTGGCCACTTATGTTATAACAATGTTCTTAGACTTGTACCTGACAACACGCAATGAGTAATCTCATATTTAAGACCTTGCAACTCAAAAGTGTACGAGTACATGTGACATGTACATGACAAAATAAATCGTGTAGGTCAGGGGCTCTCAAACTAAAAGTTCTACATAATAATAATTCCATTATAGAATGTACGAGTAAATTAAAATATTTTTTTATGACGTAGTAAGGCAAACAAGCAGACGGATTTCCTGATGGTAAGGAATTCATGCCACCTAGAGATACCAAAGGTGGTAATAGTGCGTTGCCAACCTGAAGTCGGGATGTTAGGCCTCGAGCAAAAGTAAGTTTATCGGCTAGGTATCTTGCCCTCCAAATCGGAGCACGTCAAAGGCAAGCATTGAAGTTATGGCGGCGGTAATATGTTAGGCGGTGGAACCAATCTATGCGACTCGCTGCGAAACTCTACCACCTAGTCAGGTGTCACGGTGCTAGTGACGGTAAGCCTGTGCTCGCCTTTTACGAGCTGCCTGGCAGGAAGGCAGATGGTCTATTCTGCAATGGATCCCGGACCAACACGGGTAAAAGAATGTCAATGATTCAAAGTTTTATGGGTTAATTCGCGTACAATCCAAAATAAACTCTACTATTACTTACCTAACCATAATTTTATGTAATAACTATAAACATACGTAATAGATACTAAGTACTGAATGGTACAGCTTTACATTTCGTCCGATTGTATAACACCATCTTACCTATCCCTGGAGGTTTAGGTAACCGGTAAATAAACATGTATTTCTTATCAGGAAATCCATCCCCTATTTTACCTTCTAACAAAATTTAAAAACATTATTTATTTTTACTTTAGTGATAGTACAACTAGTATCTTCACGCCCATATCCCCGAAAAGGTAGGCAGAGGCACAACCAGGGTACCCACGACTAGCCGAAGATACTAAGTCCCACAATGTGATAGGTGGCAAGCCTATCGCCAACCGGGCACATATCCTATCCCGAGCAACATTTTTATACAACATGGATAAACCCAATTTTCTTTTGTTGCCCGACCCGGGATTCGAACCCGGGACCTCATGCAGTCAAGTCCAACAACTGAACCGCTAGACCACAGAGGCGATAGTACAACTAATCCTTCTAATGGTAAGAGACAACCGTGGTCTATAGACCCATAGATGTTACAGATGAGTCGCTGTCCTGTGGCCTGAATGTTAGGCTTATTATGCAAGTCTACCGGTTACCCCACCCTTCGAACTGGACCATGACCGAGTCATTATGGCGGCAGGAATAGGTAAGATGGTGGATCTCTATCCTGGCAAGTTGTACAACACTCTGCCACCAGTGGTCTAGTTGATAACGACCTGTATGTACATTAACCTGTGCTCGCCTCTTAGGAGCTGCCTGACAGAGAGACAGATGGTCCATTCTTCTCAATGAACCCGGACCAACACGGTATAAACTATGCTATATACGGCAACAATATTATCTAAATAAAATTTAAATATGACATAAGTCGTAACGAAATCTGGCTGATCACGTCAATGAATAATGGATGAATGAATGAATGCACTTTATTTTGCACCAAAATTTAAAAAAAAATACACTTTCTTTTACTTATAATATTTAGCTTAGGCTCACAAAGGCGGTCTTATCGCTTCAGAGCGATCTCTGCCAGACCACCTTAGGGCGAAGGAGACAATTTATGTATTTAAAAAACTGAGGTAGGGCTTTATAAAACATAATGTACCTATCTAAAATTATGCTAATCTAATAAATATATTGTTTTTATTTCAAATAATACATACATGTTAATATAGTACATTAAATATACATACAAATAATTAATATGCACTAAAATACCTATTATACATATATCATACGTAAGTATATTATCTACCAATAAAGTAATAACAAATAAATATATGTGAATGGAATGCACAATCTAGAAAGAAAGATGGAAAAAGAAGAAAAACACCTTGATATTTATTAAGTATTAAGTAAATATTTACAATATAAACATACTTTAATTACTATAATTAGAATATACGTATGCAAGCATTTTAAATATTCATTGCAGTACTTCAACAGCTATAAATAAATTAGTGGGTAGGTCAGTTATATGTCACGTCAATTTTTTATAAGTAATCTGAGCTAAGCGCTGTATAATAAAACATAAAAGCTCATTGTTTTGACTGGCATTGCGGACGGTATATGTTACATACATTATATAAATAATAATTCTGGTTTTACTTTAACCCGACTGCAGATTAGAGACATGTGAGTTATATTTTTCTAGTAATTGATTTTTATTTTCGTTGTTTTAACAATTTATCGTCGTAAAGTTTTGGACCGCTCTACAATACTAGTGACTTTTTTGTGTGTGTGTGTAAGATTTGAAACAGTAACTGCTTAGAAAGAATAAGTTAATTTTAAAATTAACTTTTAGTTAACAAAACTTGATGTGATTTTTGATTGCTATCTTTTTGTAAGTAATTAAAATTAAATATATCCTGTGTTTAAATTTGGATTAAATTTCAGATGGTTATAAAATGTGGCCTCTTAATGTGGTGAAACTTAGTAGATACTTATACGAGATTTTTATATAAATGTATACTAGCTGATTTAGCAATCATAAAATAAAATATACATAAAAAAATAAAAAACAGTTTCATCGGATCGCTAGCACAAGCACCGCGACATGACATTTTTATGTATTGGTTAGAACAGTACATATTTTAAAGGACATTTTGACTAATTAATAATAAAGCTTTATTTGAAAGAGTCCATGTAATACTGGACTATGTTTGATTAATTTCGAAATACTGTCATAAAACTCGCAAGGCGACATGCCCTAAAACGGGTAGACAATTTGCAATGCCAATTTATATGTTGTCTAAAATTAATGGAAATCTATTGAATTAGTACTACCAGTTTTAGTTAGGTACAATCTAGATACGAAAATAATTATTTTATGTATATTTTGTGTAAATACTTAGGAGCCGGTAAACCCAAACTGCCTTATTAATACACACGGAGTAAAGTACTCCAAGGTTTAACGGTAACCGTCTTATTAATAAATGTGGTGTAGGGTAGGTGTAAGATTAAGTTTATATTATAGTCTGTATTACATTGTAATAAAGACTATATTACCAGGTTAAACCTTGGAGTACTTTACTCCGTGTTTATTAATAAGGCAGTAAAACTTTTATTAATAAACGCGGCGTAAATTACTCCAAGGTTTAACCATGGATTGTAGTCCTTATTACAATGTGATACAGACTATAATATCAACTTAATTTTACACCGACCTTAGTACATGTTTATTAATAATACGGTAGCTGTCTTTTTAAAAAAACAAAGAATAAAGTAAGAGTAACTTTAAGTTCATATTATAATATGTACCACAGTGTAATAAAGTTTATAATACCGGGTAGAGCTTTGGAGTAATTTATTTATCTTCACGCCAAGTCCCTTATGAGGTTGGCAGCTTCCTTCACATTCATTACTCTGTTCATATAATCACGTTGGTTACAAATCTGAGTCATCACCCTCGGATAAAACTCGATCAATTTGATCGTAGAATGTGAACCTAGGCATCCACCTAGGCATCGAGAATATCTGTTTTGAAAATCTTTAATCCATTCTTTACACATCACCGAACCAACGGAGCATGACCTTTCTTATTTTAACACAGGCAATTCAATCTCACTCTCTCTCGGATTTAATTGTTACGGCTGCGGTCAGCGAGCGCACAATCACAGATTATTCTGCCATTGGAGCATGACCTTTCTTATTTTAACACAGACAATTCAATCTCACTCTCTCTCGGATCTAATTGTTACGGCTGCGGTCAGCGAGCGCACAACCCCAGATTATTCGTAGGGCTCTTATTTCATCCATATTTATCCTACTTTCATCCTTTTCCTGAAATACCCAACTGTTGCTCCCATAAAGTAATATTGAGACAAGCACAGAATTATGAATTACAGCCTGGCACCGTCCGTAACCCAAAATCTCTCTTTAAATAACTCAACCAGTGCTTTATTCATACTATTCCCTACAAACACTCTTCTTTATACATTCACGTAATTTAGTCTATATTTATTAATAAAACGGAATTTGTACATAAATATGAAAACTAGATGAGGTTGAGTAGTAATTTAGTCACTTTTAGTCAAAGTTTTCCTATTTCTGAGTCTTTTCTTAACTTCTTACTCGTCTTTGTATTTTTGACAAGCATTTGTCATCTCGTTACCTAGCTATCAAGTGAATTGGCAAGCTTTTCGGTTGTGCCTACGATTGAGTTTTCTAAAATTGAAAGCTTTCACTTAAAGACAAGTAGGTAAGCTCTTTATCTTTAGTTCTAAAACTCTGATAATGTTCTAAAAAGCGAAAACGGTTGGCTTTAGAGTAACGAAAAGTATTAAATAAAGTGTATAGTACATAGGTAAGTACAAGTGTTTACTTCAAAAAAGTGTGTATACAATGGAATTACACCAAGTGCCGACGATAACAAGTATATATTTCAGGTATTTACATTTCATTCTTAGTAGATACGTTTCGTAGATATTTTCTATGAAGATTTGTTAGCACGATTCTTGAAATTTTCCGTTTGATTTAAACGACATCGACTCCCGTTTGATATATCTAAACCGTGTGAACAGTTCTATAGTGTAATACTTGTTGGTAATTTATTGCGATGTTCTATGGAGTTTGCGATAAAATTAACGTTATGTTTCAAATTAAACAAAGGTTTTATCCAAAAAATGCTCGAGTCCACAAAACCAGAGCTACCAAGGAACCGGATAACTTCAATGCAAGTGAAAAGCAGTGAATTGTTAAAAACAAACAAAAGAAAATATTGTCATAAAAATTGTAGCTGGTTTAATTAATGCATTCTAAATTAAAACTTTGAGTGTTATCATTTCATAGTAATGTGCCAAAATGTGAATAAAACATTATTATCATTTATAAATCTATTATTACTATTAAAAAAATCAAATTTCGCCCTGTCCTTGCCATTGTCTTTTTCTATAATAACATACACGAAAGTGATAAACATACTGTCATAGTCATAAAAGTCATGGATGTGCGCCTAGCTTAAGCAAGTGAGCATGTATATATATGTATGAGTATGTCAACAGCGATCAATCGATCACATGTGCGGCGCGTGCGTCTGCCGCTTCGTCGGGCGTTTACGTTTATGTTAGGGCTGCCGCCTACCTTATTTTTTAGTGGTCTTACTTCTTTTTTTACATAACATATTTCAGTACATACTTTTGTCTTCGGAGTAGACCAATTTCTATTACAAATTATTCTTAAAATACTACTAAGATAAGTTATTGTTTGTTATTTTAAATAAAATTTATTAATTACTCTTATACCTGTGAAAATGTAAAACACTCTTTTTATTCCTATTTTTAAATAGAATATCGCAATTTACATTTTCAATTTATATTTGAGATTCACATTTCCAGCTATGATTTTTAATGATATAGTAATTATGTGGGCAGAATTCCGAGACATCTTACGATAAATTGTTTCTCGTCTTGCCTATAATATCAGTGCTAGCTAATGCCTTTTTCAGTTTTAAACGGCTTAAATCTCTTAACTTACATAGAAAAGGTTTGACAACCCAGTCTCGGGTTAAATCAAGTGACTTATATTTCTTACGATGAATAATGACTGTGAGGCTGGGTTTTAAGTAAATTTCAAAGTTCTTTTCGGCTGAAATTCTCCATAGCTGGTATTTAATATTTTTTAGATTCTACCAAAATGATTACATCGCCTTTCAATGTTGCCACTACGGATACTGAATTTGTTAGTAGAGCGACGATGATCTACATTTCAAACGACAAAAAACAGAGAAGACGGAAATTTAACACGTAATAGGTACTATATGACTTTTTTAGTAAAATAGAGATCTGGGACTTATTTTGAACAAGCTCCTAAAGGAAAATATGTATTGATAACCCTAATCCGTGCAATGCCTGCTAGACTCGGTGCTCGTGTACTTAAATGATTACCAACATCTTGACTCGATCTGCAGCCTTGCTACCAACTGCTTTAGCCGACTTGATGTTGCAACATTCATAACTGCTTGTAAATTACACGCTGTAGGTATATTTTGTCTAAAATTATCATAGCGTACCTTCTCATTCATTCATTTTCTACGAAAGTACTCTGAAATACAACATATTTTTCTTTGTGTAAGTAAATGATGTTTTACAACTGTTTATTATATAAATACCAGAACAGAAAACTTTGTGTATCCCTCTTCTTCCGGCTTCAAGCGTATTTATCAGTGTGAGACTATGTAGTTCATTTATAAGTACTATGGAAAGGAAATGTAAATTGTTTTAGAATTAGGTACCTACCTACCTACTGTAAGTTTTTGAGTTATGATCGCGGGGCGTCCACTAAAGGAGCTTTGCCTACTGTTTAATTACAGATAGGTATGCTATCAAAATTTAAATTGGTTAGTGAGATCTCTTAACATTTATTTGTTAAGTCTTTTACTAATGATGAACAATAACCTATTTTGCGGTCCAGGCTTTAATCGCGTTCTTAATTGTAAACATTTGAATTCCTCTTGTATCCTTCATGTTTATAAAATGCAATTTGTGGCACACAAAGCCTTACTGTCACACAAAGCAATCTCATGCAACTTTTACATATGTGCGGAATAAAAGTAAATACAACAACGTAAGAACTAAAAGCAATATTTTAACAATAACGAGGCGTACAATGTAACATAAAGAAAAACAAAAGAAACGGACAATAACCTATCGTAAGGTAAATCAACAGTTTGTGAGGTCAGAAGCGTCACCCTCTCTCCCAATTGCCGCTTTATGAGAGCGGGCAGTGTCGTTTGTTGTCATGTGAAACTAATACTACTCCAGACAATAAGTAGTTGGATATATGTTTTATACGTGTGTAATATAATCCATTCCAATATTATAAATATGGAGGTAATTTCTTGATCCTTCTGTGTGTTTTTAACATAAAAGACAGTGGATAACCAACGTCTAGTTGTGAATTGTGAACTGACAATAATTGACACCAAGTATCGAATTAAGCAAGCGCTGGCCTGGAGTCTAAAACAAATCATTTGTAACCATTTTCTAATTTTTTGTATCAAAAAAAAAATAGCTGTTGTCCACAAAATGTCGCCAGAATGGCGCGAACTTTATCCTACGCTGACGATCATGACAACTTAGTCCATGTTATGGACTAAAATTTCATATTAATAGCAAATTAATAAAATCGATAAGATTGGATTTTTTAACGAATGGACTTAAAAGGTTCAATTGGCACGGTTTTCTTTCCTCGTCACTAATTATGCTGCTACTGTCCTGCTTTTTGAAGTGAAACTTCTTTAGAATCGTTGTGATTTCAAAACGGGTGCAACGGAAAATCGACAGGTGAGAGACACAAATATCTTTGTGTCTCTCATTTCATCTCTCATCTCACAAAAGACACAAATTCATCTCATTCTTTTGTCGATTTACTGAAGTTTCACTTCTATCGTGTGTGAGTCGCACTCACACCTTTTTTTTATTTTGTGAGTAAGATGTAGCTAACCACACAGTTTTTACAACTTCACCGGACTTGGTGGGTGAGCTGAGTGGTAAGCCATCATTATTTAGATGGATTGGACTGTTCCTTATAACGTCAGCAACAAAATGCTCTTCCCGGAAAACCGAACCTCTACTTGTAATTTGGTTCTAGTTACGGTTGATTGGATGAGTATTTAGTCGCTAAACTGAAAGAGTTCTTTGCCGCCGTAACCGGCGGAGAGGATGATAGGAGACCTGGCGTTCTACCATGAACGCTTATAGCAGTATTATTTCCATCTTGATAAATGTCCGGTTTTGTAAGCAACTTTATGATATACGTCATAAGGTTGTTTTTCTCCGATGACAATAGGTATTATTGAAATAGTACCGATTTAAGAGCTTATGGTAACCCCCTTACGGGGTACGCAGAGAGTATCGAGTGCCAGACCTCACGATCCTGACAAACCTGTCTTGCTTCCCTCACATTCAGAAGGTCTACCCCTACCCTGTAAGGGACTTGGCGTGAAGATATGTATGTATGTATGGTAACCCCCCTGGACCAATACCAGGAAAGTGTAGGAGCTACGCATGACAACCATAACTTTTTAGGCCTTTTATGAAAGAATTTCAGTTTGCCGGCGCAACTTGACAATTGTAAGTTTTGACAATATTTCGGCGGCTTATTGTATGACTTTACCCCCTAATCTGATTTACAGCACTAGTCCAAAAAAACTCCATCACATCTCCAAGGCAAAAATCGTTGTTGTTTCGTCATAATCTGTCTAACAACAGCGAAGTAAAGCAGATGAAGCCATGGTTACAGTGTCATTGGAACACAACGATGTGGGTGTTTCGGAATCAAATAACAGATTATGATAATTAGCCACCGGACCTTGCTTCACCCAGGTTATTAAGAACTCATAATTAATTCTCTATTTTTACACGCTTTCAATTTGAAAAAGTAAAGTAAAGTATCTTCACGCCCATATCCCCGAAGAAGTAGGCAGAGCCACAATCAGGGCACCCACGACTAGCCGAAGACATTAAGTCCCACAATGTGATACGTGGCAAGCCTATCGCCAACCGGGCACATCCAATCCCGAGCAACATTTTTTTTACTAGATAATTAAAAAAAACAATTTACTTTTTATTGCCTGACCCGGGATTCGAACCCGAGATCTCATGCAGTCAAGTTCAAAAACTGAACCGCTAGACCACAGAGGCAATTTGTGTTATCAAAAAAGTATTAGTTAAAAAGTAACCCGCTTTTAAAGCTATTTAGAAAATTCTTCTGCACGTTTTCTTTTGTTGTAACCGTTATATAATTTTAACATTTCATCTGCCATTATTTTTATATCACCACTGAATGATGATGATGAAATGAACACGATGTCTTTTCTCATTTTTATATTTATATTTTATTTTATTTTACTTTCAAGGTTTTCCGAAACTTAATGACGACTTATGACTAATTATAATTGAATCCCGATATTGGTAAATTTTATGCAAAGTGATGCAAATCTCTACTTAATGGCAAAATACTAACGCAAATGCCAAAATGCGAAAAAAAAGAAAAGGTCATCAACATTTTCCGTAAGTCATTCGGATTTAAAATATTATTAAATAAAAGTGAGGTAAAGTTCGGAGTTTTAAAACATAATATTGTAGTATAAAAACAAAACGAAAGGGGTAAAATATCAACATTTATTAGAGGCAAGCCTTCGGTTTGCAGCGCTCGTGTTGTATTCAGCGTTGACCGATTTGAACTTGGTGTTTTTTATGATTGTTTTGAATGCAGCGGCCGTGAGTTAATAGGTACGTCTCGCCAATACGGTTGCGGATTTGTCTGGCTCCCACAGACAAGGTCGCAGGTAAACGAATGTCCGATCGATGGACGCTTCTGACCCCAATTTTAAACTTGACCCCTCAAGAGTCATGTGTTCTTCATTTCAAAAGGATTATCAGTCATCACTGTTTTTTTTAAGTGAAACTTCTTTAGAATCGTTGTGATTTTAAACCGGATGCAACGGAAAAACGACAGATATGAGACACAAATACAAAAATGTGTAGGATTATATATATTCATCTCATTCTTTTGTCGATTAACTTTATTTAGAGATGTAATGTTTGTTTGTTGCATGTATCTTTCTATGTCTCTTATGGAGAGAGACAGACAGAGATAGAAAGAGATAGAGATGGATAGACACTGATAGAGATTAGGAGAGGGAGAGAGAGAGGGAGGGAGGGAGAGAAAGAGGGAGAGAGAGAGGGAGGGAGGGGGAGAAAGAAAGAGAGAGAGAGAGAGAGTTTCACTTCTATCGTGTGTGAATCGCATATACACCTTTTTTTTAATAAAAGTTGAAACTAATAAAGCGAGTTTTACAATCCGTGTAGTTCTTTTGTAATGTCTAATGTTAAGATTTTTTAGAAGAAAACACTTAAGCAGAAGAAATTCCTAAAAGTAAGAAATATACCTACTTACGACATGAAACAAGTTAACAATTCGACAAAAATGGCACGAAAAAATCCGATATCAATGTTATGGGTTTCACAGTGTAGCAAATGATTTGAAAAACAGGATCATTCTTAGGTGTCATGAAATTTTTGAAAAAGCTAAGTTGGTTTTTCAAAAAATTATACAAATTTCCTTTTTTTTTTAAATATCGGCGTTGATACATGTATGAAATTTATTTATTACAACATATTGATTTATAATAGCGACGATTACTAGTTACTTTCCAGTTTGTATTGGATAGATATTTGATTATTCCGGATAAATGTTAAGAGTGTTTTCATAGTATTAATGAGATTAGGTATATTGATTATGTAAAAGCTGGACGCTCTTTAATTAGGTTTTTGGCTGCAAGGAGGGGAAAGATTGTGGGTTAATGATACCACAGATTAAAGACCAAATCATAATTAAATTTATATACCTAGCTTTAACCACCATATTATTAGTCAAGAGGTTAAAGCACATCTCTGACGCTTTAGCCTTACAATTAGGCAAATATCGCCTCTATGTTTTGTGGGATGATGTCGATTGAATGAAGTCGCAAGTACGATTCTTGGTGCAATTTATTTAGAAACACTTGTACTTTCCACAATATATTTTATTATTTTTTATTTTTATGGTTTAGCCAACCGGTTTCGCTATACAAACATCATCAGAGCTATATAATAACTGAAGTTTCGTTGAAAAAAATTTTTTTTTGGTTTGGCTAAAATATAAAAATAAAAAATAATAAAATATATTGTGGAAAGTACAAGTGTTTCTATATAAATTGCATCAAGCACCAATGATAAGAAGTATAGAATCTACGATTCTAGGGTCGACCAAATCTAAATCCGTTTTTCATTTTCTAATAAAAATATCATCGCCTATTATTATACCTTATACCTATACGCCTAATTGTGGGTGTTTATCTCTGAGCGGTTACAGGCTATTTCTACTTACTTTTAGGTAAGCTTATTGGTCAACGGTTTAACTGTTAGTAAAAGTTGAAAGGACTTTAATTTTTCAAGTCATTTCTTAATATAAAGTTGTTACAAAGTATTTTTAAAGAAGATTAAAGAAAATTAATGCCAGTGAGTTATTGTGTGAATTGTCAATTTAATTATATCAATTAAGAAACCTTTTTTCATATCTGAAACGGGACAAATAGGTATGTACGTGTGTTAAAAAGACTAGAAGTTGACCAAAATTTTGGATGTGTATCAAGATTTTTTTTTTTGAAAAAAACTTATATGTCGCCATTTGTGAATGAGAAAAACAACAAAGAAACCGTGAGTTAAGAATTGTATAACTAGATGTTATTTTTTTAACGACAACATATTTACCTAAATAATTGAATTAATACCTATTTAATTTCGTAAAAACATTTTTTTGCCGTGTATTACTTTCTGCGGCGACACGTTAGCGTTGTATCTAGCGCTCGACCTCCTATTTTTTGAGTTAAATTAAAATTGTAATACCTAGTATTTCTCTTCTCTGGGGAAGCTCGGCCGAGGTAAACACAATATTTGTCTTGCAAAAGAGGGCTATAGGGGAAATTTATAATTTAGGCCCAACTTCTTTAAACTTTTCCCTTAGGGAAAAGTTTAAAGAAATAAAAAATCTAACAGTGACTTCTTAATATATTTTTGAAAACTTGATATATGTCTATAAAAATATAAGTTTGTTTAAGAAAAATTGTGATGTACATGCTGTAAACACAAGGAATAAAAACAATCTTGTTGTGCATCGTCTCGTCAAGTCTCGTCTCCACAGAATCAGTAATTCTTTCATGGGCCAATGTATACGTTTTTACAATAAACTTCCCGAGCATATTAAAGACTTACCATTTAATAAATTTAAAAAATGTATTAAGATAAAGTTGTATGGTAAGGGTTATTATAAGATTTCAGAATATTTAGAAGACAGAAATGCTTGGGATTAATTGCTCCTCATGCCAATCTCTGCAAATTATTTGTGAATGTAATAAACTTTTGTAAATTATATTTATAAGAAAAAAGACAAGCCCGCTGAGTTTCTTTCGCCGGATCTTCTCAGTGAGTGGCCGCGTTCCGATTCGGTGGTAGTTTTTAGAATTATATAGACGCGTTACAAGAATCTGTATATGGATCTACGTAATAAAAGCTATTTTGAATTTGAATTTGAAGGTATTGTTGTGAAAGGCAGGATTATTGATCGGATTTTACCTTTTCTTTTAGGACGTTTTTAGATCTTTTAAAGCTTAAGAAAACACATTTTTCGTGTGCTGACCTCCGCAGATTTTATCCCGAATTGCTATCGTTTATAATTTGAGAAGTTTAATCAAAACCTTTATACCTAACATTTTTGAACTTGTCAACTGGCCCGAAACATTGTTGTATGTTATTGTTAGCAATAATAATTATGATCTTTGTCATTGAAATAAATGGCGTGATTTTGATAATTAGATGATTGATAATTTTTACGCATTGTTACTAAAAACAGATCGCTAAAAATTAACATTTTGCAGTGTATTTTATATAGTTTTTAAATTGTATATAAATAAACCAACATCCAGTTCAAGCTTCGCGCGGTTGGACAAACTTTTATTTTAATACAAGTACATAATATAAACTTTTCGCTTGAATCGCTCTATCTATTGAAAAAAACCGCACCGAAATCCTTTGCGTAGTTTTATAGATCTAAGCATAAATAAGAACAGACACAGCGAAAAGCGACCTTGTTTTTTATACTATGTAATGAAGTTTGCATGGAAGTTTTTTTTTTAATAAACTTCACACGTTGCTTTATTTTTTTTATGACATATTATGATCATAACTTTAAAATAGAGAAATACATTATTTTCAAACATTGTATCAGATAAATTTCTTACTTAATATGCTAATCTTATTTTAATGTCTAGGCATAAAATTGTCTATTTTATATGTTCTTCTGACCTAGTAAAAAAATGTAAAAAAGCTTACCTTTTAGACTGGTACTTCGTGATGAGATACGTGACACTGTCACAGATTTGGCGCTGTCGCGGTTCCGGAGCGGATCGCAGTCGTGTCGCACCGCACGCTAGAGCGTCGTTGTGGCGCTGGTCACGCTGTCGCCGGTGCGTACGCAGCCTCGCTTATAACAGATGATGGGCGGCGCGCGCGCACCCGGCACGCCCCGCGCCGCGCCCCGCCCGCGCTCAACCGTGAAAACTGTCTGCCTTCATCTCTATGATATTATCGATATTTGTCATACAAATCTTAACATTTTGAAAACATTATCCTCTAAAACTTTCCGAACGGATATATATTGACATGTGAATGGATCTTTGCCTTGTCAGGTATTATTATTTGATACTTTATTGTACACAAAAAGCAAAATATGCACAAAATACGAGCTTATCCCTAACTACAGAAATTTCTTCCAGCCAACCAAAAAAAAAATGAAGCTGTAAAAATAAAATGAAAGGCATCGTGCACAAAAAACAGTTATCATTAGCTATACTTAGAACAAATAAATATAAATATAATAGTCAAGTATGTAAAAATAAAACGGTTATATTTATTTATCATTATTAAAATATTTTTGTAGGATAATATACGAGAATGTTATTGTGTCAACGAAAAGTAATGTTCCTTCAATCTTATCTTCAAAGTAGGTAAAGAAGAGCTATGAAATTATGGTGTTAATATGTACCTAAATGTTCATATTTAAACTTTAATGAGTCATTATTTAGATTAAAATAAAATAGTTTTTCATTAAGTAATTCACAATAAATGGCTCTGTAAATCGCCTCTGAAAGACCTGGCAATAAAAAGAAAATATATTTTTTTCAATTTTCTAACAATTCGAAGTACGAACGTTACTGGTAGATTGAATATGTGATTTACTAGCCTCATAAGTTTGTTACCTTTCACATTATTGGACTTTGTGGCTTGGGCCAGTCGTGGGTGCTCTGGTTGTAGTACCTCTATTAAGATACTTTTTTTTACGTTTAATGGGTTTTTACTAACACCAACAATCCTGGCATAGTGTTGTGTAGCATCTTGCCCTAACTGGATCCAAAGTTTAACTATTCCTGACGCCAAGTTTCACAATTTCAGTGTTTGCACTGTAGTATTGCGGTCCTGCGGGTTAGTTTATATACATCTATTATGTTTATGCACTACAATTGTCTCTATCGTCAGCTCTAGAGACATTTGTTTATTCGCTGTCCCATGAAAAAAGTAAGCTTCTTTCTCACGCTTCTATTTCAATACACATATAAAAAAGCATCTATCCCATATCCCCGAAGAGGGAGGCCACAACCAGGGCACCCACAACAAGCCGAAGACAATAAGTCCCACAATGTGATAGGTGGCAAGCCTATCGCCAACCGGGTACATTCCCAATCCCGAGCAACATTTTTTTTTATTAGAAAATTAGAAAACCCAATTTTCTTTTCGTTGCCCAACCCGGGTTTCGAACCCGGGACCTCATGCAGTCAAGTCCAACAACTGAACCGCTAGACCACACAGGCGATTTACACATATACAAAAATATATAAAAATATACATATCATACAATACATCAGTGTTATGAAACGTATTTTATACAACCCCTTATATAATCAATCAAATCAAACTTCTTCCGTTTCCTGGGCGACGCGTCGATTTAATTTATATGCTTTTACTTTGTGTTTTACGTCGTCATTTCCACATTTTTACAAGGATTTATTGGAGACCGCCTGGAGTGTTGTCAAAAATCTGACATCTAACACACATACACATATTAAATTTTATTAATTTTTCTTTGTTACTTAGTGTCAATGTTAAATATAAAATTAGTATCGCCTCTGTGGTCTAGCGGTCCGGGTGTTGGACTTGACTGCACGAGGTCCCGGGTTCGAATCCCGGGTCGACCAACAAAAAGAAAATTGGATTTTTCCAATTTTCTAATTAAAAAAAATGTTGGTCGGGATTGGAAATGAGCCCGGTTGGCGATAGGCTTGCCACCTATCACATTGTGGGACTTAATGTCTTCGGCTAGTCGTGGGTGCCTTGGTTGTACCTCTGCCTACCTCTTCGGGGATATGTGCGTGAAGATACTTTTTTTTTATGTACTTGAATATGCATAACATATTCTTTTCGTTTAGTAATTATCCTAATTTAGTTGTTCGTTTTTGGTGTTATAGCTTCTATATATATTTTGTATCTAGTTGTGAAAATCTGTAATTGGCTGACTGTTATTAATTAATGGTTCTAGTTTTCTTAAACTTTAGCTGTTGATTTTTCTATCAAATAAAACTAAAATCTGTAGGAATGGATTCAGATATATAGCTTTTTTTCTCAAAACAAGACTTAGCTAAAATTTGGCCTATACCATTTGGTTGTATTATTTAGACTTAGTAAGCAAAATTATAGTAAATCTCACATCCTATTAATATTATAAATGCGAAAGTTTGTAATTATGGATGTATGGATGTTTGTTACTCTTTCACGCTCGAATGGCTGAACGGATTTGTCTGAAATTTGGAAGACAGATAGATTGTGACCTGGATTAACATATAGGCTATTTTTAATCCCGATCGCACACCGGGTTTCTGTGAAAACGCGGGCGAAGCCGCAGGTAGCAGCTAGTGCTTTATATATGAGTTTAATATCCACATGCACCACGTGAAAGGGTCTGTTTTCCCCGTCTGTTGGTCCGGGCTCTTTTGCAGAATAGATCATCTGCCTTCTTGTGCGAGGCAACTCGTAAAAGGTGAGCATAGGCTTACCGTCACTAACACCGTGACATCTGACTAGGTGGTAAGTCTCGCAGCGACTCGCCCGGATTGGTACCACCGCCTACCTATTCCTGCCACCATAAAGTCAGTGCTTGCCGTTGACGAATTTCGATTCGGAGGGTTAGGTAGCCGGTATACTTACTTTTACTCGAGGTCTAACATTTCGGCGTAAGTTTGGCAAATTATCATTTCCACCTTTGGTGTCTGCAGGCGACGTGAATTTCTTACCATCAGGAAATCCGTCTGCTTGTTTGCCTTCCAATATCATAAGAAAAGTATTTTTTTATGTGAGAGATCAGAGATAATCGTGATATCGGTAAGAGATAACCGTGGCCTATAGACATCATAGATGTTACAGGTGTGTCGCTGTCCTATGGCCGGGAAGTTAGGTCTATTGTGCAAGTCTATCGGCTACCTTACCCTTCAGAAGGTAATAGAGTCATTATGACAGCAGGAATTGGTAGGACGGTGGATCCCTACCCAGACTAGTTGGTGCACAGCACAGAGTGCGAAAATGGTAGAGATCACCATCATCACCAGTGGTCTCGATATAAATGACCTATATTTTAACCAGGGCTTACCTTTTACGAGCTGCCTGGCAGAGAGGTAGAAAGTCTATTCTACTCAGCGGACCTGGACCAACACGACCGCATGAAAGCTTCTACTTTTAATATCACTTAGTGACATAAAAAGTAGAAGCTTTCATTCTTCCGTCTTTTTCATTATAGAGGTGCAAAAATATCTTCGCGTAGAAATGGAATAACCAAGATTTTAGACTGCTTGTTTATTTGTTATCTACAATCAATCAGAAAGGAGAGAGATAGAGAGGAAAGAATTAAGTAGAGTCCTATTATGAATAGCCGTATTGGCAGCACCATCTTTTTTTTTAACATTCGGCGAGCACTGATTTTGGTGGCAAGCTATTAACACTACAATTTAGTAACTAGTTTTACTTTGTGCGGTAGTCGGTGTATCAGCTCTTTCTGGAGGATTAATTTAGCTTCAGGTGGCCGCTGGTATCTACACGCCCATATCCCCGAAGAGGTAGGCAGAGGCACAAGCAGGGAACCCACGACTAGCCCAAAACACTAAGTCCCACAATGTCAAAGGTGGCAAGCCTATGGTCAAACGGGAACATTGGAGTACCTTTGGGGTCTATAGGAGACGTATATCACTATTACAATATCTGCCTGTTTCTTCAACTGACTAAGAATTATATCGTTAATTAATTGATCCTACAGATTACTATGAGACAAAATTAATAAGATTAAGTACCGAAACGAGAATGATTAATTAGCAGGAACATCCTACAGATCGAAATCACCAGTTCTCTGACTGTCTTCTGTTGTCTGCCTGTCGCTGACATATCACAACTATAAATTATCAACTAAACATTAATAGAAATTTACTTGCTGACAAGTTATTGATTGGAAAATGTCTTTACACGAGAAATACCAATTAATTCGAATATAACTGTGTCGGGCCTAACGAGTGCTTAATTATAATTGTTTATTTATAAATTTAATTAATGTGTTGTGACATTGTTTACCTAAGCCCATAAATTGTTTCCTTACTGTAAAACTACTGAGTCATACAGAGTGAATATGTATGCAAAAGCACGTAAATAATAAGTATAGCTATCCTGCTATACTACATTTGTGTATTTAGTTTAGAAATCACAGACGCACTCAGGGACGTAATTATCTTTTAATCTGTCACTATTATAAGTCGACATTTATTGTACAAAGTTGTGACTTAACGATAATCGTATTGTAATTGGCGTCCTTAAAGGCGGTCATTCGTTAGAAGATAGGTATAGTATTTTTTTTGGTTTATGGTAATTCTGACATTAATCATTAATCAAGTTTAATTAATTTGCATCTTATTATTACCCGTTTTCGAAAAATCGAGCTTAAATGATCTAAAATAAGTGACGTATTGTTATGATAAGCTATCAGGATCTTAGGCAAAGAGGTAGAATTCTTACTCGAAGAATGACTTTTAGCAGCATCGATCACGAAATTCAATAATTACAGAAAAAAACATAGATGCACTTATTTCTAAAATGATTCTGTCTAATAACATTCTCTCAATCGCGCCAAATACCTTGTACGATTTCAATGATTCGTTTTGTTATATTCATATATTACCATATTATCATATATTATCTCGTGATTTTTTTCAAGTCATAATAAAAACTCACTCGGTTAAAAGTGACCAAATACCTTTAAATCCAGAATGTAGAGAAACATTTGGACACACAGGCTCTCACAAATAAGTGAGCTAGACGCTTACCAAATGATACACTTCGTCATTCACTGAGCTAAATGAGATGAAGAGGTAAATAAGTGATTTGAAAGAAAGAAAGAAAGAAAATTTTTTATTTGCGGAATATGTCTGTAAACGAGATGTTCCAAAAATATTTAAGTATATCAACATATTCTAATATATTTTGGTGTGCAAATATTTTAATATTAATAATTACATGCACTTTAACTTTTAAGCCAATTATTTATATTTAGAACTAGATAGAGAATTATTTGAAAAATAAAATTATTTATTTGCCG
>NJDC01007778.1:0-38341 GCA_002245475.1 Calephelis virginiensis | reverse complement strand
AGATGTAAGCTATCCTATCTCTCAAGTTGGATCGAACTGCACATGGTGTGCGAATTTTATTATAATCGGTTAAGTGGTTTAGGAGTCCATTGAAGACAAACATTGTGACATAAGATTTATATATATTAGATTAGATAATGGTACTATTGTTCAGTGGTCACCAAACAACAATATGTTGCTCATGCTTTGGTTTCACAATAACATTTTGTGTCTCAATACTAGCCGTGCTAATTTGAGGACAAGAACATATAAAGAAAGGGTGTACTAGCACTACTTTGAGGAAGCAGAAGTTTGTGGACTTAGCCAGAAGGTGGTCCGGATAAGGTCAGTGGATCTTTCTTATTCCCTCATTTCCTAAGAACTGGTAGTCCTCCATATTTAATTAACTATACAGTCTAATTTTCTAAATAATTTTTTTTCTCAGGATTGGATATGTGCCAGGTTGGCGATAGGCTTGCCACCTATCACATTGTGTCTTTGGCTAGTCGTGGGTGCCTTGGTTGTGCCTCTGGCTACCTCTTCGGTCTATTTTAAACAGCTAATCTAATGATGGTAAGAGATAACCATGTGCATGATGTTGGTGCGTTTCTGCTCTATAGCCTGGTACTAGGGCGATTGTGCAAGTCTACCGGCTATCCTACCTTCCGGACCAGAACATGGCACTGTCTTTACAGAGGCAGGGTGGCAGTAATGCGCTAGATCTATACCCTGACGAGTTGCAGTTCGACACTCGACCAACAGTACTTTTATTGGTAATGACTCCTCTAACCTTTCTCCTCTTCTTATGCGCGGCCTGGTAGAAAGACATATTCTATTCTACACAGGAGACCTAGACCAATACGGGGAGAAAATATAAGAGCCTTTTATATTATATAACATTAGTAATATTTAGTGAATGTCTTTCCAGACATAATAAAAGATAAATGTAATGTACTAGGGACATACGCACGAAGGTAATTTTATCAGAACTGGAGTCAGTGCCGGAGGTAGAGTCAGAAGCGGTGGCAAAAGATATGTTTATCTAAGGGTAAATACTGGGAGATTATAAAAACAAAAATTATATTTTTTCTATTACTGATTGAAAGTTAAACTAAGTTGATTCCAATAGCAGTAGGTACATATACGATTGTTGATGGGACGAAGTTTCCCGGTGGGATATGCTTTCGCCTTAGTGACTTGTAATATAAACCGCCGTTAAATAACATTAACTCTGAAAATAACATTATTTAATAATGAAACATTTATTTCATTTGTATAATTTTTTTATGCTAAAGAAAGTTATCTTAAGCAATTTAAAATAATTAAGTCTCATCAAAAAACTTTTGTGAATTTTGCTATATAGATCGCATTGACGACAAAGTTACAAATCATATGTAGATCCAAGTTGCTAACTCTTCACTACTCTACAAATTCTAACTTACACCTTAGGCAAATCTATTGGCGTGGCCGTTTCATTACTTTTCTGTTATATGTCATACTAGCTGCTACCTGCGGCTTCGCCCGCGTTTTCACAGAAACCCGGTGTGCGATCGGGATTAAAATAGCCTATATGTTAATCCAGGTCACAATCTATCTGTCTTCCAAATTTCAGACAAATCCGTTTAGCCATTCGAGCGTGAAACAAACATCCATAGTAACAAATAGTAACAAACATCCATACATCCATACTTACAAACTTTAGCATTTATAATATTAATAGGATAAAAGAAAATCGTGTTAGTTACAATATTTATGATATACAATAGTCCTAAAGTAACAAAACGCCCAAGCCACGTACTTTTTGACTCATGTGTAGAGATTATAAAGTGCGCTCTTACAGTTAAAAGCATTGCTCTATATGAAATCTTAACACTTTTTAATAGTGAGTGTCATATAGGTTGGTCTTGGCGTCATTTTAAATAAAAATGTTTGGGTGATATTACTTTCTACTACAAAAATATATTAATCAGCGTAGCGCCTTGTAGCACTCGCTACGAAAGCAATTACAGCGGTATTCTTTTGGTACAAATTTCGTAGTGTTATATAATCATTTGTACATTTATATCATTTTTATGGATCCGTAGCCAAAAGCCAAACGGAACCGTTATAGATTCGTCATGTCTTTCTTTTTGTCCATCCGTATGTAACAGCAATTTTTTTTTTCGAAAATACAAGAGGTTGCTGTTGAAAATTGGTAAGTACAAGTAGATAGATATTGTCTGTAAAACATATTAAGATTTTCATACAAAAATAGAAAAATAATATTAAGTTTTGGGTTTCTACTATGATTCCTTTCTTAACTGAATAGTTTGCGCGAGAGACAATTCCAAAGGAGTAAAATGTGTCCCCCCTATAACTTCTATAATATAAAATAACAGAACGGTGAAACTAAAAAATATATATGACTAGCTGTTGCTCGCAGCGTGGCCCGCGTGGTAAATGGTCCACAGGAACATTTTTTGGGATATGTGTTAATCCACGTTACCCTCTGTGTGTGCTAAATTTCATGAAAATCGGTTGAGCAGTTTTTGCGTTAAGGAGTAACAAACAAACAAATATACGAACATCCGTATTTGCAATATTAATAGGATAGAATGTACATTACCGTGTAAATTTCCACCGAAAATTGGATTTAACTAGATCAAGTAAGTAGTTGTTTTTAATGACACTTAAAATAGTTATATTTCACTCTCAAAAGATGGCATCCTATAGTTTATAATCGCGCAAGCGTTTAGCATAAGCTTTTAATATAATGTCTTTGTTATAGTGAATTCGCGTTTGTTGCGGAAAAGATGTTTTTTTAATTTATTTTTTTAACCGACGGATTTCCTGACTAAGAAATTCACTCGACCTATAGACACTAAACTGAGGTCCGGATTGAGGATATTAAGCTTTGAACAAAAGTAAGTTTACCGGCTAATTTATCCTCCGAAGTCCGAACCGTAACTCGTCAATGGCAAGCACGGACGTTATGACTGCAGGAATAGGTAAAACGGTGGTACCAATCCGGACGAGTCGCTGCGAAACTCTACCGCCTAGCCAGATGTCACGATTTTAGTGACGGAGATTTACCGTCCATATGAACACCTTTTACGAGCTATCTGGCAGAAAGGCAGAACCGCATTCACTGTAAAATATATGTGACCTTTTATATCGATTATAGGAACGTATTTTTATTTTAGCACTTGACCTGTGCTTAAGATAAATTTTCTATAAATTTTAAAGAAAGAAAAAATTTCGCCCCAGACAAGATTTGAACCTGTAACCTTTCGTCTCAAGCCGACGAATGCTCTAACCAATTGAGCTACTGAGGATTCAAGGCCCGTGGCGAAATTTTTAATTCCTTTCTAACCCGTTAACGCGGGTAGTTATGTCCTATAGATACACAATTCTGAGTATAGAAAATTTATCCCAAGCACAGGGCAAGTGCTAAAATAAATACACGTTCCTATAATCGATATAAAGGATTTATCGGTATAAAAGAACTCATTTGGTGGGTACTCAGAATTGTGTATCTATAGGACATAACTACCCGCGTTAACGGGTTAGAAAGGAATTAAAAATTTCGATTATAGGAACTTTTATTTATATCATGATTCATTTGCTGTCCGAGTCCGACTAGCACTTGGCAGCTTTTTTATTTCTATTAGTGTATATAAATTACTTAAATAATGCTTACTTTTATGTCAGCAACATTTTGTTATATGATATGCTTAGTTTTTTAACAACTTTGAACGTTCATGATGATTGACATGACCTATGGACCTGACTAATCAGTAATAGTTGTGTCAATCTTATATCATTCCCATTAAAAAGGTTTCGAAGGACAATATTTGACTAGCTGTTAGAGGAAACATGATGTAATAGTGTAAAGGATTTTTTCGCAAAAAAGTATAAACAACAAATTATTTTTAACAATTGTTAATTTAAGTTGCTGAGGATTTTATTTCGCCGTTCCTTCTCTAGCCGGGCTAGTTTTGAAACAGTGGTTTCAAAACTAGCCAGTGGTGAAACGGTGGTGGATAGGTTATGGTGCTGCTTGCTGGGGAATTCGTTTTGTTCTTCTGAGGTAGGATTGGAAATGGTGATATACTGTATATAGGGTCAAATTTATTTACATTTTAAAATTGTTAATATGTAATCTTGTATTAAATATAAAACATGTGTTAATATTACAATATATGTACCTAACTAAATAATTTTTTTATGAATACCGGATTTGTCTTATCGGCTATGTTGACATAACTCCAGCATGCTTACTTGCATTTTTTTATATTAAAAAAATACAGCATGTCATCTAGAAGATCAATAAAGTGCTAAAATTAAATGTTATAAATTATCATTGCTGTTGCTACGCCGACGCGACGTTTGTTTTCATAGAGCAGTGTTATTGTTAGAATAAAATCTATTGTTGTCTGTAGGTTAAATCATTATCTGAACTGTCAATCCGTTTGGTTTAATTGGTTCAGATAAACTTGACAAGTGACAGTGGGGCTGGCGCCTCCAGACGCGGTTGGGGAACACTGGAGGACATCAACATTATCTGTCTGTCACAGTCGACTACTGATATGTTATTTAAATTGTATCGCCTAGATACTTCGTATAGTCCTTTTTCTGCCCTCTGGGCGATAATTGCAAAATGTATCATTTTTGCCATTCGTAGCACTGAAAAGAACATACACACTTCGGACAGTAATACAGAAAGCCTCAGTTCACATAATTGTCGCCATTGGCTTAGCTTCGGCTAACAATTACCTTGGATTTCAGAGAATTGTTTTGAAAAGATTTGAACAAAATTGCTTTTGACTATGACAAAGTTTTAGATGAGTTAGCAACATAATGATAAAGTATCACGCGCATTTTTGTGCTTGATTGATTCCTCATGCAGAGAGATGCAGAATTAACTGAGAAAACCTATTTTTACATACCATGTACTAAAAGCCGATTCTTCGTTAGTATGTTATTAATCTTATATAATAAAGAAGCAAAAATAAAATGGTTCAAAAACAGAAATAAAAAGAAGCCATCACCGTCGTTGTGCGATTATTAAGGGCATTAAGGGTTCCTTACAAAGCTGGGCACCGGTAATCAAATAATTAAATTCGTTAATCGCTAATCCGTCACTAAAAAAATAATTTCGTCATACGTATTGGCGTTAATCCGTTAACACATGATTAATATTGCATTTTTTTATCATGTCGTCATGATAATGATATACCTACTCATAAGAACTGTTGGTTTGCGTTCTGGAAGTTAACAGGTTAATAAACACAAGGGGTATAATTCTAAAGAGTGTGTAATTTAGACAGTCCGAACCGAACCTATCCGAACGTCTTTTTCTCATCGGCGGCAGCGCCGGCGCGGCCGGTAACTTGCGTTGGTAAATAATAGGTACTGCATTAACTATTAACGGACTTAGGGTAATTTAACGGAAGTTAAGGAGATTAAGATTTTTAAAGTTAACTTAGAAGTTAATCCATCATTCGAAATGTTAACTTCGTTAATTAACGATTAACGGATTAATGCCCAGCTTCGGTTTCTTAGTGGCAAGAATAGGTTACGGAAATCTATATTTTTTTAATTAATATAAATTATAAATAAAGTAATAAAAAATATCCCTGGACAAATTACACAAATTGAATCTAATCCCAAAGTAGGCAAATTTTATACTTGTGTTATGGGTGTTAGTCAACGATACTAATACATATAAATACTTAAATAGATAGCAGAATAAATTTAATAAACACCCAGACCCGGAAATGCCAACATCTAAATGTTCATCACACAAATGCCTGCCCCCGTCGGGAATCGAACCCGAGCTTCGCGGTGTGTCGATGCAGTTAGGCGTGTACGCTAGCCACTCGACCAATGAGCGGATAAATTATGAATAAGCAAATGTAGATTATGATATTTTCCCTAGTTTTCTACATTTCCAAACTTATTTTTTTGAAAGTTTTCATTGAGATCTACAGATTTTTCACTCTCTTATTTTAAAAGTTAAGCCCCCTTTTAACTTAAGACTAGGAATTAATAGTTAAAGATCGAACCTCAGCCGGAGGTTACTTGGAAAATTTGCTTTTAATAACAATTTATTAACTATTGACTGTAAATTATAATCAATTTGATTAAAAGCCCAATGTAAAACATCTTTGTGTCAAAAAAAAACTCATCAATTGGAATATAATCATGATTCCCAGATTAAGATAAAAAAATATGTTCATTTATTTATGCAAATTTGAATAAAAAAATATGTTCATTTATTTATGCAAATTTGAAAAAATATTACTCGTTAAGATCACTTAATGAAAATTTAAGGCATTATGGTTAATATTTTGGAACGAAGTTCCTTACGGCAGGATTGGAGGGAGGAGATAGGGATTTTGCTGCGCGACCGAACTGAAAAAAATGTGATAGTAAAAACCTTTAAAAAAAGTCCGTGGAATAAAACCGTTAAATGAGACGTGCGCAGGCGCGACAGTCGTATACACAAGCGAGTAGTGTATAATGCCTTTCTCTTTCTCCCTCTTTCTTTTCGTTCTCTCATGCCTTCTCCCTCTATTTCCACTCCACCCCGCCAATACATAGTATATACTCATGAATACGTCGATTCTACATTAGCCAAAGGAACTTCCTTCCTACCTGATGTCCCACGACACCATATTTTATATTTTTTAATATGATTTAATTGCACCTGTGACTAAATTTTAGATTTATACTTTTAGTTTGACTGAGCTGCGTTGCAATGAAATAGTCCGACAGGTAGTACAATGGGATTGAAGGACTGCGGAATCCTAAAAACGACTTCCATCTGTAATGATGCTTATCACACATCAATAATGAATTGAGCCTTCGTTGAGATAAAACAATGCATTTTATCAGTTTAAACTGGTGCCCTAATTCTTGGCAACAAATTGGAGCAACTAATTGAATTTAATATGGTTTTGATTGATGTGCACAATACCGGACATGACAAGGCCAGAAGTGTTTTGTTCGCTACTAACCAGATAAGCAGAACCTCATTAAGTGTAACTTAGATTTAGAAATAGCTGCCCTATGACTTGAGAAACCGAGACTGTGTATTTTAGTTTGACCTTATCGTGGAACTTTCAGTCTTTGATATTAACTATTTCGAATAAAAAAAAATACGGTTTGCACCCCGGGAGTACCGGCAGAAGCGAAAACTTGAATATTAACAATTGAATTGAATATATTGGTTAGGGAATAATTTTAAACGAATTGCTTTAATTATCAGTAAGAAAGTATTATAATTTATGTGGTAAAATACAATATTCATTTATTGCGCTATCGTACACAAACATGACAACACGAACATTCGCGCAAGCGCCCTGCGTCATCTTACGAATTTTCGATCTGACGATCTAACGCGAGTTTAGAAGTTTTTACCCATTCCAAAAAAAGTGCGCAACGCCGTTAAAGAAGTTTTCACTTAAAAAAAATATTTTTTTTTTGCAAATTTGAAAAAAAATAAGTCATTAAGGCTAGTCAATGAAATTACTACTAGAACTTTTCGCATTATGACCATTGAGACTACACTCGTAGAGGAGTCGCTATCGAGCTCAAAGAATTTCATGTTGTATGACATTTTATACTGTCATTGTCCTCAGGGCATGATGACATGAGCAGAATGTTTGTTACAGTACCTAGTTTAAATTACAACTTCTAAATTGTTTGCCTATCAATAGTTAGTTTAAAAGACCTGTTCCATATTATATATACCTTGGTACGTGTATGAGTAGGTATACTTTTGGGTTTGTCGACAAAGTTAGGAAACATGACTATGTCTCCATTTGTTCATTAATTGTAAAGAGAAGAACTTATATAGGTATATGCGTTCAAGTTAAGTTTCGTAGAAAAAACATAACTTAAAATTCGAAAACAAAATTTATTTCTTTAGCATTGAGCTACTTGAACTCTTAAATCACATTCAACTTTTACTGAGGAACAGTTACTAAAGCAATAAGGTCTTCCTTCTTCTCGGTTGGGTAAGTAATCCACCTGTCTACGTGTTCTATTACCTTTTGCTTCTCTTTTTTATCCCCTTTCAACCATGTCTAGAACAGAAAATAAAAGTATCTTCACGGCCATATCCCCTAAGAAGTAGGCAGAGGCACAAATAGAGCACCCACGATTAGCCGAAGACACTAAGTCCCACAATGTGATAGGTGGAAAGCACATATCCAATCCTGAGCAACGTTTTCTTTATTAGAAAATTTAAAAAAAACTAGTTTTCTTTTTGTAGCCCGACCCGTGAATCGAACCCGAGACCTCTTGCAATCAAGTCCCACAACTGAACCACAGAAAATATGCAATGGAAATTGGGTGCAAGTACATAATTAGAAAAATAATAAAAATTTAAGACGATAAATACAATAATTCCGACGAACATCATCCCACCCGTTTAGCTTGTATGGGAAAAATTAAATGTTGTTTTTCCTAGGAGTCAAACTGGTAAAAAAATATCTTATGTCCTTCTCCTGGTTCCAATCTGCCCCTCACCACTTTTTAGCTAAATCGGTTCAGCTATTCGTAACTTATAAGCACTAACACGACTTTCTTTCAGATTAAAACACTAGCTGCCCCGATGAACTTCATTCCATCCGTTCAATTTGTATAGGAAAAATATAATGCTATTTTTCCTAATTTCCTCGGAGTTTAACGGGATAAAAAGTATCATATATCGGTCTCCTGGTTTTAAGCTACCTCCCTATCCATTTTCAGACAAATCGGTTCAGCCGTTTCAGCCGTTCAGAGTTATAAATAGCGTAACTAAAATGACTTTATTTTATAATTACATATATTAGTTGATCCGGCAGACGTTGTTCTGGTTTCTTGTTTGCTGTGATTCACCCTCATCACTTAGGGTTATAAAAAATATATGTTAGCCGAATCTTAGACCTATTCAATGCTCACAAAATTTCATGAGAATCGGTCAAGCCGTTTCGGAGAAGTAGGGTATCAAACATTGTGACACGGTAATTTTATATATAAGAAGATATTATAGCCATTATGTATGCCAGTCGACAGATTTGAAAAGAAGTTTTAAGGAGAGCAAAGAAAGGAGCGATTGCGTTTGACTTCATGTCATTCCCAGAAATGAAACCGTGTCAGAAAAATGCCTTGCGAAACATAGATCATTGATATAAAACGAAACCTCCCAGAAACATGTTACGTTTACGACTTTTAGCCAGCGAAAAGGCCGCGCAAAATGCTATTTATGCATTCTTAACGTAGAAATCTGACAGAGGTCTGAGAATCTTTCGGTCCTATTCAAGTTTTACGATGGCCTGCGCAGTACAGATTTTACGAGATTGACAGAGCTAGCACGAACAATCTATCGACATATAGTCGATTGGTAGTCTGTTCTCGATATTCAGTCCGCAGTTTGTCCTTTTTTTAAGTCGCAATATAGCGTTCTCATATATAATTTTTGTGAAAGCGGAGTGTTCAAAGGCCAGAGACTAATTTTTATCCCGAAATACAAACTTTCGCGAGGAGCAAAACAAAGTCAAAGGTTAATGAAATTACTATTTATAATTAACTAGCTGTTACCCGCGGCTTCGCTCGCGAAAAATTTAGATGTGAGCTATCCTATCTTTCAAGCTAGACCAAACTGCACACGGTGTGTAAATTTGATTAAAATCGGTTATGTGGTTTAGGAGTCCATTGAGGACAAACATTGTGACACGAGATTTATATATATTAAGATAAGATATAGTCGTGAAATAGTATAAGTATCTATCTAAGTACATTACAATATTTTTTTTTTGTTATTATTACCTATTTTTATATAACATGCTAAATTTTTTAAAGGTTGTTACGAAAAATTGTTAAGGCTAAATATATAGATATTGTATGTATGACTGTGTACCCGTGTTGGTCCGGGCTCCTTCGCAGAATAAACCATCTGCCTTTCCGCCAGGCAGCTCGTAAGAGGCGAGCATAGGTTTATCGTTACTAGCACCGTGACATTTGACTAGGTGGTAGAGTTTCGCAGCGATTCACCCGGATTGGTACCACCGCCTTACCTATTCCTGTCACCATAACGTCATGACGTTTTCCGGTTTGGAGGGTAAGGTAGCCGGTAAACTCATCTTTGCTCGAGGCCTAACATTCCGGCTTCAGGTTGGCAACGCACTATTACTACCTTTGGTGTCTCTAGGCGGCGTGAATTTCTTACCCTCAGGAAACCCGTCTGTGAGTTTGTTTTCCAATATTATAAAAAAATGTGTATTTTTTAACTTAGGGACGTTTGATTTGCCTTTGCATACTGACAAAACGGTAACAAAAATAAGAAATCGTTGAATTTTGACTTTTAAATTGATAATTTTACGTTCTACATCTTTTTATCTAAAGCAGAGGTTCCCAAACTTATTTCATGTAACGCCCACTTTGAAAATCAGTTGTTTTGTAGCGCCCCCCCCCTCGTTTTTTTCGTGTCAATAACCTCAATAACATATTTGTTGCGCCTAGTTTAAAAAAAAACATTTTTTTCAAGATTTGTACCGCCCCCCTTTAGGCTTCCAGCGCCCACAAGGGGGCGTTATCGCCCACTTTGGGAAAGGCTGATCTAAAGTACGAAGGAGTTGTTTTGATGTTATACAAATAATTCTAATTCGCGATCTTCTGTCGGAACCATGTCTAGCACACCTGCACTCTGGTAATAAACTTTGTCACTAGAACATCGCAATTCATATCTTTAGTACCCAATTACAAGTGATTGCTCATCGAAAGCTCTCAGTGTAAGCTGCACTAAGTGTGTTATTATATAATTATAGTTATTTGTAGACTTGCAGATTATACTTTATGTAACAATTATAAAATTTACATCTACATTTAGCGTATTGTGTCTAATTGTAGAGTTCTAATGCAGTAGAGCCGTATTATCCGAGGCTGCAGTTTTGCTAACACTCATAAAAGGCGAGTTGCACTCCGAGAGTGCCGGCAGAAGTAAAAACGTAAATATTTAGGTTGTGCATTTTTGATATTGTGGAATAGTTAGGGAATAATTTTGAACGAATTGCTTTAATTATTGGTATGAAAGTACTATCATTTATGTGGTACTATAGAAGTTTTCACTTCAAAAATATTTACTTTTTCTATTTAGTTTATTTGGGTAATATCTACTATGGATACATATTCTATAACTAAATAGAAAGTCACTCTCCGTTCATATCGGTCTGAATATTTAATATTTATGTATTTCTAAACTATAGACATGCAAAATAATTTTAAAATGATTTTATTAAATTATTTTAAAATCATTGCCCGTGTTGGTCCGGGCTTCTTTGCAGATTAGATCATCTGCTTTCCTACCAGGCAGCTCGTAAAGGGCGAGCATAAGCTTACCGTCACTAAGACCGTGGCGTCTAACTAGGTGGTACAGTTTCGCAGCGATTCGCCCGGATTGGTACCACCGCCTTACCTATTCCTTCCGTCATAACGTCAATGCTTGCCGTTGACATGTTCTGGTTTGGATGGTAATGTAGCCGGTATACTTAATTTTGCTCGAGGCCTAACATGCCGGCCTCAAGTTGGCAACGCACCATTACCATGGTGTCTCTAGGCAGCGTGAATTTCTTACCATCAGGAAATTCGTCTGCTTTTTTCCCTTCCAATATTATAAAAAAATCCTCTCCAACTATTTCACCAAGTCATAATTTGATAATTATTTTTTCGAAAGGTAGCTAAAGATTCCGAAATGGTCCCACTTGAATTTTACCAACGTCCGACTAGTAGTTTTAAGTTAAATGAAAAGCTAGTATCGGATCACAATAAAATTAATGCGGTAACACCTCAAATCGAATTTTTTAAAATATTTTTATAAATTATTATAAAAAAAAACCATCGAAATCGGTTCGTTAATGGCTGAGTGATTGCATAACAACCATACAAAAAAATAAAATGAAACCATACAGACAATTTGATAACCTCCTCTCTTTAGAGTTGGTTAAAAAAAGCGGTTTGCACTCCGGGAGTGCCGGCAGAAGTGAAAACTTAAATATTTACGTTGTGCATTACCTATTTTTTTTAAATATATCTTTTACTAATAACGACAATTAGACTGGAATCATACCTATCGACGTAATCGTTGAGAACGTAGTGCACAGACTAGTAAGAAAACTACACGACGTAGTGCCTACCAAGCACAGAGTACAGTAATCATTTTTTTAAGTAGCTAGTTTTACAGCATAATATGACAGTCGACAAGGCGTCGTCGTATGGTCGTAGTTTCTGTTAGTTTTATAAAACTGTTAAACTTTAATACTCTTAGCTATGTATACTTAGGTAGTATGCGTAATTATACACTCGAGGACAAATAAATCAGGCACGTTTGGGAATTAGCTTTTAACCGAGTGCAAAAAAGGAGTTTCTTAATTCGACTGTATGTTTATTTTTATTTTTTGTGAGTTTATTACTCGGCCAATAAAATCCGATTTTCATGGTTCTTTTTTAGATCGTTAGGTCATCATCCCGTGGCGGTCCCGTACCTATAAATTTGACCATAACTAATGTAATGTAATGGTTTTTGAGTTATACGTCTTAATAAATAACAGTATAGTCATGCCCATATTACCAAAGTGGTAGGCAGAGGCAAACCAGGGCACCCACGACTAGCCGAAAACACTAAGTCCCATAATGATAAAGGTGGCAAGCCTATCGCCAACCGGGCATATGTAGTGGACATATTGACAATTTTTATTATAAAATTGAAAATACACATTTTCTTTTTTTTGTTGCCTGACCGGGGATCGAACCCGGGACCTCCAGAAGTCAAGTCCGACGCCGGACCGCAAGACCACAGAGGCGATAAACATCCTCATTTTTTTGCATTATTTGAGTATAACCCAAAAAATGCTTATAGATTGTTAATGATATTTATTCGAAACCATTTTGGAGTTATTAGGTATCTTTAGATAAACAAAATCGAATTATTATCGAAACTTAATGGTTTAATAGTTGAAATCGGTTTTTGCAGTTTCGTTGCACTTAATTATTAACATTGATTTGTATTTTCAGAAACGTATTTATATTATTAAGTATGTTGATTAGGCTGGATAAAAAATAGACAGTTATCAAACCCACCTTTTTAAATCTCTTATGTCAAATTTCCTAAAATCGTTTTATTTGTTTAATTGTAAAAGTATAGCAGACACATTTTTTTATGATATTGGAAGGCAAACAAGCAGATGGATTTCCTGATGGAAAGAAATTCACGCCGTCTAGAGACATCAAACGTGGTAATAGTGCGTTGCCAACCTGAGGCTGGGATGTGTCCTCGAGCAAAAGTAAGTTTACCGGCTACCTTACTTTCCAAACCGGAACTTCACGCTCACGACTCATGACGTTATGGCGGCAGGAATAGATAAGGCGGTGGTACCTATCTAGGTGAGTCGCTGCGAAACTCTACCACATAGTCAAATGTCACGGTGTTACTGACGGTAAGCCTGCACTCGCCTTATACTAGCTGCCTAGCAGGAAGGCAGATGGTCTATTCTGCAAAGGAGCCCGGACCAACACGGGGTAAAATCACACATAGACATTTATGTTTCTTATACATTAGTTTTAAACGTTGGAGGTTCAGAAAACAGTTATTTGTCCAGCAGTGTATTCGTCGCAAGTGCTGTAAATCAGCGGCTAGTACAGGCAATAAAATATTCATTACTCATGTCATGTGTCACAGAGGTGTCCTCAATAGTGGGAACCGACGCTAGGTTTCAATGTAAGTTACGAGCTGTTTTTACCAATTCTATTACCATTGTTACTGCATTAAATGTAAATATTATTTGGAGAATTTAACTAAAGGAAAACCGGGGTTATTGTAACATTTGTCAAACAATAACAGCTGAATCGCTTTTACCATAATCCTACTTATATTATAAATGCGAAATTTTTTATGATTGTTTGTTACTCTTTCACGCAAAAACTGCTACACCGATTTTCATGAAATTTGACACATGCGTAGAGGGTAACTTAGATTAGCACATACGATAGTTTTTATTATGCTTAGTTATAGTGGGACCATTAACCACGCGGGTAACAGCTAGTTATTGTAAAATGTGAAGAAGCAAATTTGTGAATATTATGGTTTTTTATGTATGTGGATGTGTCCTTTTTTCTTTAATATTTTTAGCCCAATGTTGTTAATTTCCTGCAACAAAATTGCATCAAACCATACCCATGTGTACATATTTAGATATGCCCACAAATTTACGGAAATTTTGCAAATCGGTACTTTAATGTCTGTGTCGAAGTGGACTTAAAATTTGAAATCTAGTACGTTTGGACTCTACGTCCCTGTGTTTAAAAACCCTATTAGCCCTAGTCGTATCATAAGATATAACATAAATATGTATATACAATCTCTTCCCAAGTTTTAAGAGATAGATAAGGTATCCACTTGTAAAAGTGTGGAAGACACAATGGTAGAGAGATATAGGTGAAGATATTTATAACTCTCTACCATTCTGTCTTCCACACTTTTACGAAGTGGATACCTTATCTATCTCGTATCCACTCGTAAAAGTGTGGAAGACAGAATAGTAGAGAGATATAGAATAAGGAATTAAAGTGCGAGAGGCACAACAGTGAGAACTGGCATGAATGGATGAATAGCAGTGCAGACTCTAACAAAATTAGAAGAACTAGAATTAAAAATTAAATCCAAGAGATCTAAGGTAACAGATGAAATCCTAACGGTAAGATCGGAAGTTAGGGAGAAGAACCAAGGTTCTTATATGTTTAAAGAAATACAATTTAAGCTTGACATTTGACAATGACATAAATCTTTACTTTCCATCAACTTAAGCTACTGTCGTGGCAAATAACTTTTTCTACTAATCTGAACTTGATCATCTCCAGCCTTCTGTTCAACTTAGTACATGTACTTTGCATCGCAACACTTGCTGTTTTAACATATTAAGATAGTGAATGTAAGTCCTGATGGTAAACTATATTCGTCGCCTTTAGATACCAAAGACAATACTTATTTATTGAAAATCCTGGCTATCTACCCTCCAGCACGGACAACTTCAACGGCGAGCATCGACGTTAAAGCGTCAGTGATCAATGCGATTACTCTGATCATAAACAGCTTGCGAAGTTTACTTATTTCGACGCTGACAAGATACAGATCAACTATACCTACAAGATTTATGTGGCATTGATTAGGTATACTAAATACAAACACTATTCTACCTCTAAAGTTGTATGCTAAGAACTTTTAAAGTGTATGCTTAAGACTAGGTAGGTACTCTACTTTACTTTATTACGTTATTCAAAATCACAAAATATACCTAATCAGGTGTAAAAGGTGTTTGTATGAAAAGGGTTATGAATGTGAAGGAAGCAAGACAGGTTTGTCAGGATCGTGAGGTCTGGCACTCGATACTCTCTGCCTATCCTGTAAGGGACTTGGCGTGAAGATATGTATGTATGAATGTATGTATGTAGGTGTAAAATATATGGATGCGAAAACATTGTCTGGTTTTCAATAATTCACATCATATATCACGCGACTTATCTAATTAGGATCCCATTTACAGCAAAGGCCTATTTCTCTATGTTTCTTAATAGATACCTATGCTATGTGCCAATAATACTCCTATAGAAAATAGTTATTTATCTTTCTTATATATTATATTTATGGTAGGTTGTGTCCTACCCAACCGACGTAATCGGTTAGAAATCGCCTCTGTGGTCTAGCGGTTCAGTTGTTGGATTTGACTGCATGAGGTCCCGGGTTCAAATCCCGGGTCGGGCAACAAAAAAAATTGGGTATTCCAATTTACTAATAAAAAAATGTTGCTCTGGATTGGAAGTGTGCGCGGTTGGCGATAGGCTTGCCACCTATCACATTGTGGGACTTAGTGTCTTCGGCTAGTCGTGAGTGCCCTGGTTGTGCCACTGGCTACCCCTTCGGGATATGGGCGTGAAGATGCTGAAAGGAAATAAAAATTTCACCACAGGAGTTCAAGCCTCGATTAATTGTTTAAAAAAAAAGTAAAAAAAGGTTTTAAGCATTAATTGGTTAGAGTATTTATTCTCAGCGAGAGACGAAAGGGATGCAGGTAAAGGTATATAAGGTATTCGGTATTTTTATCATTTTTTTTCAAATATTTAATTCAAAGCACGGGTCCACGCTAAAATCAAAATATCTTAAAATGAAGTCTAAATATTTTATTGGCAAATCTTAGTAGTTAACAATTCTTATGTATAATATTATGTACATAAATAAAAAATATCGAAGTTGAACGTCATCTTTTTTTCCAAAGTTAGGTAAAAAGAGGAAGTTTCTTAGCCAAAGCTTTTTACTCAGATACGATTGCGCAGTTGTGAAGTCTGGGTCATCCTTTACCTGGGTCAGATATTGGCAGGCCACTGTCAACAATGTAGTTCAGACAGTATAAAAAGCAGTTTGTTAACAGCAACATTTGAACACATTGCAGGAAAGAGAGGAAGAGGGAGAGCCAGGAACTAGTAGGAACGTGTAGTTCATATAAGGTAAAAAAAGGAAACTGTGGGTTTCATGTTGGCTTAAAAAAGGGGAGAAAATATTAGAATAGAGATTGTTTCACCGATAAGAACAATTGCTCTTAAATACAAGAAGGAGACCAAACAATTTAGTATACTGATAACATGAAATGTTTTCCAAAGTGAACGACATTAGGTAATTTTTATTTGTCTATTTAGCCAACTAGCTATCCTGACACGATTAATGTACCTAATTTGGGAATTAGTGCTTTGTAAAAAATCTATTTACTTATTATTTATCGCTTCTGTCCGTCAAGCGGTCCGGTGTTGGACTTGACTTCATGAGCTACCGGGTTGCATCCCCAGATCGAAAAATTTATAATAATATATATAATATAATACAGTGAGATCCGAGAAAGAGTGGGATTGAAAGAAAGTGTTGGTGTTAAAATGCGAAAGGGCATGCTCCGCTGGTTCGGTGATGTGGAAAGAATGACAGATGAAAGATTGACAAAGCAGATATACAATGCGAATGTGCATGGATGTAGGTACCCGGGGAGACATAGGCTGACATTTCACGATCAGATCAATCGGATATTATCCGAGGGTGGTGTCAAGAGTCTCCGAAACCGGCGTGTTTGTATGAAAAGGGTTATGAATGTGAAGGAAGCAAGACAGGTTTGTCAGGATCGTGAGGTCTGGCAGTCGATACTCTCTGCCTACCTCGTAAGGGACTTGGCGTAAAGATATGTATGTATGTATGTATATAATAATATAATTTTCTAATAATCAACAATGTTGGATATATGCTCGGTATGTTATAGGGGGATAACATTTTGTGGGATTTAGTGTAGGTACACCTAATATGCCTTGGTGGTACCTCTGTCAACCTCTTCGAAGATACGGGTGTGAAGATACTTACTTTTTTACTTATTATTTTAAAAAATAAAAGGGCCATGTCCAAAATCCGGCCTGCGACAATTTTTTAAAAATAAGGGAAAACTCATAAATCTGCGGTTACTGGGCTAGTGAAAAAAAAACAATATAATTACGGTGTCTTATTTTTCTGAGATAATTAAAATAAAAAAAAAAACAAAAGTTAAGTTTCTTTCAAAAATAACAATTTCAGATTTTTTTCTGTATTAGCAACATATTCATTTACATATTGCAACAAATTCTTCGTCGTTATCCGGTTTCAATCATTCGCTACTCTCGAAACGTTCGTTTAATTACCATTTATATTGATCTCATTCACGAGTACATTTTACCATATAATTTGTGACATTCCCTCATATGAATGTAAAACAAATACAATTAATTATTTAACAAAGAAACCACTTAAAAAGTTTGCCTAACATCGAACTGAAACCAAATTGTTATATAAATAAACTAAATTAAATTATTACAATTAACAGTAACCCTTTTAGTGACCACTCAAATTATTACTATGCAACTTATTTACAATAAAATCAGATATTTGCAGCTTATTCACTTTAGATACACACTTAATAGCAGTCTGAATAGTTAGCAATAAAGAATAGGGTGGAATAGGGTTCTAACCATGTGTTTACGGCTGGTCAAGTTTGCTATACTCGCTTCCATCTATGTAAATTATTTGTATGAAAATTAGTTGTATGCCTCTATTGGTAACTAAGAGAAACACATTTTTAGACTAAAAATGTCAGCGATTTCGACAATTTAACTTACCAACGCCATCTATACTAACTCATGGTAAAGGCTCAGAACTCAAAGTTAACCAGAAATAACAAAACAACATTGTAGGGGACATAAACAAGAAACAGTTACGAGTGTGAGTACAACGTAAGTGGTCATTCTATTAAATAATATCCATCAGATTGTCAACATTCAGATGCAATTGCACTCGCGTAGAGATGTGGAGCGATGTGCAGCCAAATGTTATAAATAGATGGATGTGAGCTAGACGTGTCCCGGTTACGCTAATCCTCGGCTACAGCTTGCCTCGTTTCACAGATATACGGGACCCGTACTGACGGCGCCGTGCCGTCCTTACGGCCCGTATCCACACAAGTCATTCATCCGCATTGATTTTCATACCATGACGCACCAAATTATCTTCATATCGCACTTATTGATCAAGTTAATGCTTGCCAAAAAACATTTAGGTGAACGCTCAATTTCACTAAAATTCTCTTAGCATTATTAATTACCATCTGGGCGAATATAGAACGAATGGACTTCAGTAAACCAAATTTGTAAGCATGATATAATCTTACATGCTCGGGTTCTGATCTGATAAATATAACGCCTTTCATTATGTAAGTAGTAATCTTTATTCATGCTGTTTTTAACTAAAGTTGCTATTTTCCCAACTATACACAAACATAATAGTTACCTACATACACTAAAAATTACTTACGTAGGTGTTAGTTTTACTGTAGACAAGGTTAAATTTAATTATAGTTTTAAAATGTTTGGTAATAAATAATTAAACCAGTTACAAACATAAATATTTAAAGTAAAAGTTTATGTAAGTAAATAATATTTTTTTAAATATTAAAATATTTGCATACCGAAATATGGTAGAACATGTTAATATACCTACTTAAATATTTTTGTAACATCTCATTTACACACATATTCCGCAAATAAATAATTTTCTTTTTTTCTTATCAAAATCAACAGAGCAAAATTGGTAAGCATTATTACTATTCACAATTATTTGGTTTGGACTAAACTGCAGCATTCGCCGCCAAATTAGCATTTATACACTAAAAACCCACTACACAAAAGGTTTTTTTTTCTAAATAAAACTCTACTAGGTATAAAAAGGAATTTAAAGCTCTTATCTAATTGTAAGACAACACGACGTAACAATTTAAAATATTTTGATATTTATTAGATACTAGCTGCTACTTGCGGCTTCGCCCGCGTTTTCACAGAAACCCGGTGTGCGATCGGGATTAAAAATAGCCTGTATGTTAATCCAGGTCACAATCTATCTGTCTTCCAAATTTCAGACAAATCCGTTCAGCCATTCGAGCGTGAAAGAGTAACAAACATCCATACATCCATACTTACAAACTTTCGCATTTATAATATTAATAGGATAAGTACCATTGTTACTTGACTCGTATACATATATTGTTTTTTCAATTGAATTCCATTGTTTACTTTAGCAGTGTTCGTTTTCTAGAATATTATTTCCCAATAGGAGTACCTATTTAAAAATAGATTAGACAAATGTTGAAAATATGTCATTTTAATTTTATTATTTAATTAGCCAATCAGGCGTTACTTTGTAGAAATCCAATATGACATACATGTCACAATAAACAATCTAAATATATAAGTATTACCTGTACAAAAAAAATAACTTTACGCCCTTATCACTGAGGCAGTAGGCACAGGCACAACATGGGCACTCACGAATAGTCGAAAAGATTTATGCCCGATTTCACCAGTAGCCTCTATAGTTTAGTTGACCTTTTAACGTACTTTAAGTAACGTATTTTAGGGAACTGTTTCAATATGAAACAGTCCCCTTTATTATATTTTTTTTATTTTTAGTATTTATTGTTACAGCCGCAACGGAAATACATCATTTGTGAAAATTTCAGCTTTCTAGCTATCACGGTTTATGAGATACAGCCTGGAGACAGACAGACAGCGGAGGCTTAGTAATAGGGTACGTTTTTAACCTGTGGGTACGGAATCCTAAAAAATAATAAAAAACAGTATTATCGGTCACAATAAATAACATAATATATTATGTGGAATATAGCTGTGAAACCAGCAAAGTCCTTATGTCACACAAAGATTACGTGAACAAACCAATGTTTTCTCTCCTACTCTAACCGCGCTCATATGTTGTAAGGCGCGAAAACCACACGTCCCCACCGACAAAGTTTATTATGCGAATACATTCATAGGAAGACGCTCTCCTGCGCAACTGGTCCAGGAAGTGGAACATAGAAGTAAACACGGACAAAAGTGTTGCGGTGCTCTTTAATAGTCTATACGACCGGATGGGACTCGTTCGTAACCCGAAACCATCAAGGCGTTCCACAAAACAATCTTCTGGAAAAAAAATAATAGAATACCTAGCTCTCACAGTAAGATATTAATCAAACCGCACATATTACTAGTCTCAAATAAAACTTTGTACGTACTTAGACGTCTCTACTAACCTAAAAACATATTATATTAATACTTCATAGTAAAGTAATATTTTACAAAACACGTGTTTGGCTAACTCTAAAATTAACATGTGTTTCTCCGTGTTGGTCCGGGCTCCTTTGCAGAATAGACCATCTGCCTTCCTGCCAGGCTGCTCGTAAAAGGCGAGCATAGGCTCGCCGTCACTAACACCGTGACATCTTACTAGGTGGTAGAGTTTCGAAGCGACTCGCCCGTCTTGGTAACACCGCTTTACCTATTCCTGCCGCCATAACGTCAATGCTTGTCGTTAACATGTTCCGATTCGGAGGATAAGGTAGTAGGTAAACTTACTTTTGCTTGAGGCCTAACATCCCGGTCTCAGTTAAGCAACGCACCATAACCACCTTTAGTGTCTCTAGGTGGCGTGAATTTCTTACCGTCAGGAAATCCGTCTGCTTGTTTGCCTTCTAATATCAATAAAAAAAAGTACTATTAGCTTACGCGAGTGTTGCCTTTGCACATATCTACCTGTCGCACCTTAGGAAATTACATGTCGTGGAGAATTGGTAAATGCGTTTCGCCACGGGTTGCCAGTGGTACGTGCGCAACGTGGACTTACATCATGATCTCGATTTACCCACAATATCGCTGCGTTTTAAAGAGCTCTCGGAACCGAACCCGATGCTAGCACCCGCTTGTGAATATGCACCGGCCGCGGACGTCCCAAACAAATTTAGGAAACCCCGTCACGGGTTATCTGCCTGTCTTCTAATCTCATCACAAACTCACTAGACACCACAGTCCACACTACACCGTCACTGTCGATCTTGGCGAAGAAGAATTCGTTTCGCCCGGCGTCTAACACTGAGCAGCAAGCCACTATTCCTATCGATCTACCCAGTAACCAAAACGCAGCATCAAGTCAAGGTTCGGTCTCCCGGAAGACAGCCCTAGTAGCTGACTTTGTAAAGAACAGTTCTACTCATTTATATCATAATGTCTCCACTCGCCTGTAAAGTCTTATGAAGTTACAAAAACTGCTAAGTTTGTAGCACAATATTTACTAAAAAAATACTTAATATATAATCTATGGTTCCGGTCAGGTAATTATACACACAACGTAGTGATTATATTCTCTTTGATACACACAACGATCCCAATTTTGACTTTATTATTGTAGGTAGGTACGTTGTTAATTTACCGGATTACCCGGCACGGTTAGGAGATCCAAATTGACAACATTTATTTTTACCACTTGTGCTTCACAACGTCGTACTTTTCTACTGGACCAATGAGGAATAAGACACGTACAATTTATATAACTTGTACGCAGATGTAATGTAATAACTTATCTATCCAAACATTGCAACAGACCAGAAAATAATTAAGTGAAGTTTTCATTCGATTCAATTTACAATTTGCAACTTTGTAACAAATATTGATACTGGATAGGTACGTTAAACAGTTGGAGGCCAGACGATAGTAATCAGCAATACCATTTGATTCGATATAGGTAATGAAACAAATGTTTGAGATTGACAGCATTCTAGAACGTTCTCAACTTTATTTATTTTCTTATGGTTCCCAGTTTACAAGCAGGTACCTATATATTTCATTTTTCCTTTAACTAAAATATCTCTACTACTGATTAAGATAAAAAAATATTGTTGGCACAACCGAAGACACTAGTTTCACAATCTGATAGGTGGCAAGCCTATTGTAAACCGGGCGGCACATATCCAATTCAGGTCCATATTATCTTTATAATAAAATTAAAAAAATAAATTTTCTAGTTTTTAGGTGCCCAGGGATTGAGCCCGGGACCTCAAGAAGTCAAGTCCGTCGTTGGACCACTGGACCACAGGTACGTTTGGTACATTATAAATTGACGTTCTAACATGAGTACAGCCTTCTCCACAAAACGTAAGGGAGGATCCCTTACGTTTTGTGGAAAGACACAAAAGCGTCATTGCCAGGAGTGGGACATATCCCTCAAGAAATGATAGGTATACAAGAAATTATCACTCATCAGTCTCTATGGTAACAATTGTAATGACATCATTATAAAATAGTTACTGAGGATAATCGATTTGCTTGATGCCTTGAGGTGTCAAGGGTAATGAGGTCAGGATGTATTAAATATAGCACTTTCTATTGGAAATGTAAACAAATAAATAAAGATAATAAAGATAAATGTCTACACGTGTCCGTGCTATTTGACCTTTGGAAGATGGAATTTTCCGTCAAGCTCAAAGAAATCGCTAATTTATCTGATAATTTGTTCGTGGAAAAAATGTGTTTTTGCAATTTTCTAATAAAAGCAATAGTGCCCGAGATTGCTAAAGTGCCTGTTTGGCGATTCGTTTCACACCTATCACATTGTGAGACTTCGGCTGATCGTTGGTTGCTGAATAATTTTGTTTTGGTGATACGAAGCTTCCAATGAGGGAGATGATGACAAAAAAACTCGAATAATACGTCTTCGTCAACATTTATTACAAATACACATTAATAAAAGCTGTAATACACTAATACTAGATACATGTAAAACATTCCAAATTGACAATCATATTTACAGTTTTTTATACGAGTATGTTTCATTTATTTCCTTTACTCTATCTAAGACATTTTTCTATCTAAATATTCCAACTGAAACAATTAGGTATAACATGAAACAAGCACTTATAATTTCTCGAGTCAAGATGAAGATGATAAAGTGTCTTAATTAATTCACAAAAAAAAATCAAGTGTAGAACGTCTTTAATCCACTTCTCCGCCCTTTAGTTAAAGAAATATTTTTTACTCTTATGTGATAACTTTGGTCAAATATGGCTTAGGTTTTAGGCTATCGATAATTTATTTATTCCTAAGAACTCTTTTATACGTGCACGGTGTGGGAGTTTGCCGGCAACAGCCGCTGATGGAAAATAAACGACACTGGTCGCTGACGGTCGCCGGGTCGGTGTACGTACTAAGTATATTAATTGTTTTGTGGTCGTCGGCTGTTACCAACACTAGCTAACAAGTGTCGCTAGGTGTGTTAGGCGATTGTCGCCAATCAGGAGCTCGAGCTGTGGCTGGAAAACTGTTACTTGTATAAAAGAGCTCTAACTTAGTGAGACGGCTACATACAGACAAAAAGACATTTAAAAGATAGAATTCCAATAAAAATGTTTGGAGCCCAGTAGCGTCTAAGTAATGCATCTAAATTTTTGTTGAAATATCTTAAATCTAGGGAAAGAAAGCAGAGAAAGCTCTTTTACGTTTTTACAAATACTTACATGTATAAGCATGCACATAACAAATATTAATCAATTCACAAAATGAACAAATAATTTGAATGAAGCAATACGAGAAAAATTGGAGCTAGCGCCGTCTATAGTATGGTCATATTTTGCGTATACCAGCTGGCATCGGAGATATATATTGTCTAAACGTAAAACCAATAAGGGCTGGTAAAACAGGCTGACCAGGAATGCATCAATATACGCAGTATTAGGGATGTCGATGACCGTGCAGAAGTTGAAAAGTAGGTAAAAATAGGAAAGCGGCCCACGAGTCTTACGCTTTTTGTATGTTTTTGTAATGTGTTTAGTTATATAATTACAGCTTAGGGTTCTGATTTTATCAAACATGGTAAAACATGAAAAGGTAGATTTCTGCATAAACATAGGTTCGAATTTCAAAATTCTTTCGTTAACATTTTGGAAAGTTCTGTATTTATATAAAGCTTTGTTCATTTGAGACGCCCGACAAGTGACAGCTTAATAAATATTTGGAACGAATTTAGACATGGCTTGTATTTATAACACTAAATTAAAATACTGTAATGAAGCAATTTACCCTCTCACAAGATGCTATCACTTCAATAAAAACGGTGCACACACTGTGTGTGTGCACCGGAGTTCGTAGCTACTATAGCAAAAAGTGTCTGGAAAAAGTCGTGTTATGTTTTTTTAATCTTGCTCCCATCCTGAAATGCGTGAACCGTGCGATAAAGGACTTTGTTCTAATGCTTATAAAATATAATGTCATGTATAAAAACAGTCTGATGTTACGTTTTTCCGATAGCCGATTAAAAATAATTTAACAAGTCCCACACATACTGACCGCTACAAAATAATAGAAGTTTGAACTGTCTTCATTCAACTTGACATTTGTACACCAACAAATATTTAATTTCGGATATCAAAGAGACGAAAGAATTTTTTCATTAAGTTAAAGATGGCAGTGAACGCGTCCTCATCGTCGTTATTAGCTGCTCAACCGAGTTCTGAATGTGCTCACTATTGCCTTATTGAATTTTATTTTAAACCACCGACGGAAAAAGAGGGATGATATAAGTTTGACTTGCCAGTGTGTGTTTATGGCATCATAACTTTTGAACGGATTCACCGATTTCGATGCCGATTTTTTGTTCGAATTGTTTATAATCGAGATGTATCTTAACCTGCTAGTAGGTATAGTACTATTTAAATTATGCGCTTCGGCTTTACACTTTTTAAATTTTATACTTTTATTTTTAAATTGGCTGACCTAATCTAAATTTAAGCGAAGTGATTAATTATGTGTAAAAACAACTCTATATAGATATCTTTAAATTACATCCGGATTTCCGAAGCTTGTCACTAACACCGTGACATCTGACTGGGTGGCAGAGTTTTGGATTGGTACCACCGCCCTACCTATTTCTGCTGCCATAACGTCAGTGCTTGTTTGGAGGATAAGGTAGCCGGTAAACTTACTTTTTCTCGAGGCCTAAAATTCCGGTCTCAGGTTGGCAACGCACCATTACCAACTTTGGTGTCTCTAGGCGGCATAAATTTCTTACCATCAGGAAATCTGTCTCCTGGTTTGCCCTGCAATAACATAAAAAAATAATTAAAAATAACAATATTTTTTAAAGATGTCATAATAGTCGTTGTTTATTTTTGGATCTTCAACATGGATCCGAGTGATTATGAAATTCTGGAAGTGGATTTCATAGTTGTTAATTTTCGAAACGATGTAACGTTGAGTAATATTTATTCTGTTTATATCAAGAGTATGACGTTAGTTTGAAGAACAGTTCAGTTGTTCCTGGTAAATACAAGTTATTTAAAAATATCTTCTGATTCATACATCAAACCACAGACTTCTGTAAGTATGCCATTGAGAGAATATAACTAGAGCTCATTGAACCATACGAAACAGATGTACTATCAGATACAAAAGTCGACACTGTATTTCCAATTAATAATGGCTAGCAAAGCTTCACATTAGTAGAAATAACAAATGAATTTGTCTTTGTTCAGACTAAAAATCACATATTTACAAAAGATATTCTATCAACCATAAATATTTGTGAACCATACATTAAAATAGCCATACTTTAGGTGGTAAACTTACCTATTCCCGCCATCTCATCGTCAGTGCACACCACTATCGTGCTCCGAGCTGGAAGGTATTGTAACCATCAAACTTACAAACTGGGCCTAAGATACGAGTAGCAACTGGCTTGTCTGTCAGCTAGCGAGTTGGAACTCCTTCCGATTTTAGCTAAAATTTTTGTAAGTTATGTAAATAGTCAGCTACAAAAATTGTATATTGTATGTATTATAGGTAGCTACTTCGAATGTGTGAGACCTTTTAACCCGACTGTACGATACAAAGAAGGGTAATGTGTGGAATACTTTAGGTGTGCTTCACCTGGGTGTGCTTCGTTTAGTTGTGCTTCACGGAATACCTCATTGTACGTACTGCACTGAGAGGGAAAAAGCATGAAAGTAAGATAAATGCAATGCATTACATGCGCTATCAGAGGGAATGTTTCATTAAAAACCTACAAAAACCGCAAATGTAAGATTGACTAATCGGTGCGAATGTTGAGCGTTGTTTGTATCCGACGAGGAGACGGTTGACATTCTACGACCAAATCACTCGTCTATATATCCAAGGGTGGTTTCATGATTTCCCGAATGGTATGTAATTTTGTGTGAATTTTTTTTGTATGAATTGTATGAAAAGAGTAAAGAATATGGATGAAGCTAAGCAGGTCTGTAAAAATCGTGACACTTGGCACTAGATATTGTGTATGTAGATACATATATTCTATATATGTATGTATTAGGTCGGACTTTAACCAAAAATAAAAAAACAACTAGCTTGTTTATAGTTTTTGGTTTAAGTCCGTTTTACTTGACTGTACTTTATATTTGATAGCTAGTAAACGGCAAAAAAATATACTTAGGTAAAAAGGAAGTTGACGATCGCCAGTTGACGAACAAGCCAGTGACGCACTTGTAACGTCTATAATGTCTATTGAAGGAGAAAGTATGTCTTTACTCTTATATAAAAAAAAAATAGATAATAACGTAATATAAAAAGTTAATGTGCTTACTAGGTTTTCATACAGACAGACGGAATACCAACAATAAACACGACAAATATCTGTGACATAAATTAAACAGTTTGTGACATTTAAAATAGTCAAAACTAGATTTAAATAAAAAATTAAAACTAGTTGTTGCAGTTTTTTTCACGTTTCAATGATATTTATTTTTGTCGAAGGAACTCGTTGAGATGTTGGGATAAAACGTAGACAGTGTCCTTTTCTAAAATCTGGTAAATGTTTATGACTAGCAGTTTCACGCAGCGTCGCCTGCGTAACTTGGCTTTTACTGCACCGATTTTGATGAAACAAAGACTATGTCACTCAGGGATAATGTTGCATTGTAGAGGTGAATTTTTGAAATCGGTCGAGTGGTTCCGGAGCCTATTCATTTCAAAGAAACAAACAAACAAATAAAAAATCAAACCTTTCCTTGGCTTTTTATAATGTTTGTATAGATAGTATAGATAAAATTCATTAAAATCGGTTCAGCTATTTTGACAAAAAAATATATTTTGCCATAGTAATCCCATTATTATAAGATAAAGTAGAAATTTATTTAATTGTAATGATTATGCATGGTTTTATATATTTTTATTGCTATTATTGTCGTCATAATGATACGGTCATATATTCCAGGAGTAAAGAACAGTGACCCAACCATAACACATATGTAAGAGACGTCATGCATCAGGGGAGCCATGTGCATGTTTGCTGTCTTATTACTTTGCCTCTGTGGTCTAGCTGTCCAGGTGTAGGACTTGATGTATATTATATGTGTATAAAAATATTCAAAAAGCTTCCCACAGAAATAAAAATATTACCAGGGAATGCATTTAAAGCAACGTTAAATAGATGGCTTGTAAATAAGTGTTTTTATTCTATAGATAAGTATTTACAAAAACATAATAATATAAATTGAGTTTAAATGATTAGATTACAATAAATGTGAAAGGTTTTTTTTATTAATAAAATTAATATTGATGATATAGGGTAAATGAAAAATATTTTTATTAAGTTATATGAATAATAATGAAAAGGTACAATCAAAAATTTCAATAATAATTCTAAAATGAAATTATTGCATGTTTGATATTTATATTATGAAATTTAATATTTAAATTTAAAATTAATGAAATTTTGCACACCATGTGGTAGAATATGTTAGGCCTTAATATATTTTGTAACAACATTTGTAACACTCATATTCTAATGCAAATAAAATATTTTGATTTTGATTTTGACTGTATGAGGTCCTGGGTTCGATTCCCGGGTCAGGCAACAAAAAGGAAAATTTGGTTTTTCCAATTTTCTCATAAAAAAACGTTGCACGGGATTGGACATTTTCCCGGTTGGCGATAGGCTTGCCACCGGTCACATTGTGGGACTTAGTATGTTCGACTAGTCGTGAGTGACCTGGTTGTGCCTCTGTCTATGTCTTCGGGGATATGGATGTGAAGATACTTTTTTTACTTAAAAAAATCCTTGTTTCGTAGTCGTTTGCAAATTCCGATTACCCTAAAGGTGACATGGAACGAGTGCTAAGTATGGCAATTTTATTTTACAACTTCATAATAAATCTTAAGTAATAATGTTAGCTAGGTACAGACGAAGCAAACCAAGATGCGTTTTCGGTAGATTTAGCCAGAAAACTGGCAGTCTTTTTCAAAGCGAGTTTATTTAGCGCTGAAAATCAATTATGTGAAACTTTTATTTATTTACTCTTTGTACCCAAATCATGCCTAACTAAGAAAAAAAAGAATGAACGAAACTCTAAGAGATTTTTTCTTACTTCTTAGTTTAGTTGATAACAAAAATATTTATTTTTTATTGGCTTGTGGGATATTGCAATATAAAGTATCTAACATCTTTTTAGCGTCTGTCAAAGAGAAGAAAAGTACCGTAGCTACTTTAAAGTTGGCTTTTGTTTGATTTCTACTGCTCAATCTGTACCCCGAATTATTCTAAATTTAGTATGTTTTGTACTGTTTTCTTTCAAAGCCAGATTCGGATCGAGTAGACGGTGGTCGGGTCTTTCACAGTAGCAGCAGAGAGTCTTTTTTAGTCTGGACTCAGAACTTCTCCGCACATCTCGACGGTCCTGATGTTTATGTCGACCCTCTGCTGCAATTCATGTCGCAACAATAATAATCTAAGATTAGTATGTGTTTGTATTGTTCCCTCTCATAGCTACGCTCATTCTTCTAACAGACGAGGGTTGGGGTCGGGCAGAGGTAGGGTGACGAGGTCGGACTGGCCGCGGGGGCAACCGGGAGTCTGTACTAGCCCTTGCTCGAAACTCGTCCGCACATTCCGATTGCCCTGAAGACGATGTCGATCCACTGCGGATTATGCCTCCTTCGTTTTCTTCTTCTGGTTCAACTTCGGTCCATCGCCGACCTTAAACATAACAGGTCTGTCGTTAGGTACGTATTGAAATGACAAAATTACAATTAAATATTCGGTTTTGACAAATTCTGTATACTAAAAAAATATATATTTAGTTATAACTATTGACAGAATAGTGAAAACGTGTTCATATAGACGTCGTAGGTGATTATGTTAACAGGTTTAGGCACCTGTTACTTTATATTTGGTTAAAATCAAACTTCCTACTACTTCTTCTTTCTAGGTGGTAGATATTCTAGGTGGTAGAGTTCCACAGCGATTCACCCGGATTGGTACCACCGCCTTACCTATTCCTGCAGGTGCGTCATGATGTGTTCCAGTTTTGAGGGTAAGGTAGCCGATAAACTTACTTTTGCTCGAGACCTAACATCCCGGCATCAGGTTGCCAACGCACCATTACCACCTTTGGTGTCTCTAGTCGGCGTGAATTTCTTACCATCAGGAAATCCGTGTGCTTGTTTTCCTTCCAATAGCATAAAAAAACCTTCCTTCGCACTAACTTCTACTACTACCTTCTACCACTAACTTCGCACATTTGCGCTCAGACAAGCTAAGTCGTATTGCGTAGTTATATTTCTTATTTTTCTACTGCAACGGTGTTGTCAAAAACTTGTAGCTAAAACATAACATTTTACAAGCCAATCTTATTAAATTTGAAGATAATCTTAGCACTTTTATCGTGCTCGATATTGATCAGACGAAAAGAAATAGAAAAGGAATGATTTTTTTTTATTTCAAATAAACCATATAAGCGACTTTTCTGTAATTCTAGAATTATATATAGTTTTACCCTTATACAATTTTATATAATTCTAAAATCCACCACTATCTCCTAATTTTATAGTTTATTCTTATTGCCACTGATATATAATATTTTTTTACATAGAAAGCTACCGCATAGAAGTCCACCTCAATATCCAAATCAACAACCAAGTAACACCCCTGGGGTGACATTTTTGGTATGTCGACAGAGCTCTATAATTTTAGACGAGTAAAATTTTTAGTTTTAGTAGGATCGAGACAAAAAATGGACTCATTTTTTCATAACTATTGACTTTAATGTATTTATTGAGTTACGTTAGTCATTTTTAACTGCCATTTTGTATAATTTTGTCACTTAAGGTGCATAAGTGATGTATTTATGAAGAATACATTTAAACATACAAGGTGTTTGTTATTTGTTATATCGTTTGTTTTTTCGATGCCACCAAATCTTAATCCACGAGTTTACGTAATCACGTCTTTACCTACCTGAGACCCTGAAATGACTGATTAAGATGACTTGCGACTATTTTAAAATAAATCAAACAACGGAATATATGAACGAAAGAAGAAAGAAGCAGCAGCACAGCCGAAGGTCTTATCTCATTTTGTCATCATCAGACAAATTGATAAAAAATAAACGCTTGTTGGACGACGGTTTAGCTGAAGGTTTTTTTTATGACATTAGAAGGTTTTATGTTATAGGAAGGCAAACAAGCAGACGCATTTCCTGATAGTAAAAATTCACGCCGCCTGGAGACGCCAAAGTTGGTAAAAGTGCGTTGCGAACCTCGAGCAAAAGTAAGTTTACTGGCTACCTTATCCTCCGAACTGGAACACGTCAAAGGCATGCGCTGACGTTACTCTGGCAGGAATATGTAAGGCGGTGGTACCAATCCGGGCGTGCCGCTACGAAATTCTACCACCTAGTCAGAAGTCACCTTGTTAGTCTATTCTGCTAAGGAGCCCGAACCAACTCGGAGAAAATTATGTTTGAAATTGACAACCAACCAAAATCATGCTACATGTGGATGACGTTTTAGCATATTGAGAATCCAATTTTAGACACTGTTTCGTAAAACGCATGTTTAACAAATGTTTAATTTTTCTTGTAGTAATACGGTACATGTCTAAACTAATTTCAAGCTATACCTGGCGAAACGATCTTAATGTATACTTAATGTGTATATAGAAATTTTTAACACATACTAAAAGCAGGAGTGTTGAAATTGCCAGTAGAGTCTGAAGCCGCGTCAGACACCGCACGAACCAGAGTGCGACCCAATGATGTGGGGTGGATGTCACTGTCATTGTGGGCATGGGACCCCTTGCTACCGACACGCCAAAATCGCCGAGTATCCCGAAACACGTTCCACACCTGAAAGATTTTTATATCTATAAAAAAAAGTATCTTCACGCCCATATCCCCAAAGAAGTAGGCAGAGGTACAACCAAGGCACCCACGACTAGCCGAAGACACTAAGTCCCACAATGTGATAGGTGGCAAGCCTATCGCCAACCGGGCACATTTCCAATCCAGACCAACATTATTCTATTAGAAAATTGGAAAAATCCAATTTTCTTTTTGTTGGCCGACCCGGGGATTTCAACAAAAAATGTGTTTTGGATACAAGCTTTTCTTTGTAAGGGTTATCCTAGCAGTAGACTTAGGAAGTACTATTCAAGATGTATTAAATAAGTCTAAAGGATAAGTCACGATAGGATAACAAGTAGAAGTGTTATTAGTTCCCGTTTTGTTAATCATATCACAATAATTTTCCAATTTCATCCACAGACTAGTAAGAGAACACGTTATGCCATTCGATTTACATATGCTTGCAAAAAAGATGAATCGGTAATCGGGAAGTAATTCAAAATTGACTTGCAAGACTTCATTACGTACAAACTTAATGAAAGTTTGAAAAAGATCTCTATTTGTAATATCAAATATCGTATACCGGTAAACGATTTAAGTTTAAGTTGTATAACAGTTTGAGACAATCTCTAAAACAGCTGCACCAATTTTGACAAAATTAATCTTTATACCACAGCTGTATACTTATGGTACTTAAATATTTTTTCTGTAATAATATCAATATGTAGACATACAGCCCTTACTATGAATTTAAAATGCTGCTATCGTTTTCGTGAATTATTTCTGTTAAATGTTTGAATTGAACAATGCCTCTACTAGTAACTACATTTTAGACCAGTTATCAATAGTTTCTGATACTTATATTAATTAATACTACGAGTTATCTGTAGCAGCTCATGGCTAAGGCTCAGCTCTTTACATTTTAAGCAACCATGGCTTTTAGGAGAATTTAAGAGAAATATTAATCACAAACAATAACGTTATAGCGAAAGAGATAATGTACGGGCTGGCTTATGATTCTGTAGATATAAATAAGATTACCTGCTGATCAAATTTGAAAGCTGCGTCATCTTTAACCTAAATATATGGATTTTGAAATGCTAAAATAATTACTGGACTCAGATCAGAGGTTCCAGAATTTTTAGATAAATTTGTAATTGTAACTCTTATACGGAATCATAATTATACAATACTTATCAATTGTGAAAATAAATAATTGCCACTTAAGACATTTTTAGAGACTGAATAAGAGGAATAAAAGAGAAATAAGAATTAAGTCTAATAAAGTGAATAGAAGTAAAACACTGTAAAAGCATTTTTAAAAGACCGACATTTAATTTACTTTTAAAAAGCAACCACTCTTTTCGATGAAAGTGAATGGGCCCTAATCTTAAACAAATTGCAGAGCGATCACAAACATTACAAAGCTTTTGGGAATATCCGTAATATAGTAATCTGTATAATGGGGTGATAGATGTACGGTCCTTTCCGTTCGTAGGGTGAACTTCACGAAAAACTGAGGTTTCCTTGTAGATAAGTACTTAAATCCATTTAATAACACATTTTTTTAATAACACAACGTACTGAAGTGATCGCCTCTGTGGTCTATCACTTCAGTTGTTGGAATTGACTGCATAAGGTCCCGGGTTCAAATCCTGGGTAGGACAACAAAAAGAAAATTGGGTTTTTCCGATTTTCTAATAAGAAACACGTTGCTCGGGATTGGATATGTGCCCGGTTGGCGATAGGCTTGCCACTTATCACATTGTGGGACTTAGTGTCTTCGGCTAGTCGTGGATGCCCTGGTTGTGCCTCTGCCTACATGTTCGGTGATATGGGCGTGAAGATACTACTACTACTACTACTATTAAATTGATAAAAATGTCGCCTCTTTAACACAATGTGTCTACATCATGTTAACTACTACAAATTCGAGAAGCTTGAAAGTCGCCAAGGCAATGACATTTATGGCAAAACTTTGCAGGCATCCTCTGATATTCAACAAGGCCTCTATAATGGCAGCCTAATCTGAAACTGCTCTTTGAATAAGTTTCATTGAGTCTATCAGAATTATGTGTGGCGAAGCTTTCCGAGTTATAGATTAATCTAAGAGTCTTCAACTGCGTGTTTACATTATTAGGGTAATGAATATAAAGGCTGAATTGCAAGTATCGTGACATTTAGCCTTCGGCACTCTCCGTCCCGTTAGGAACTTGGCGTGAAGATAAATATTTCTTGATAAGTTACACTAATTGAATCTAACCCCAAAGTAAGCAAATTATATGTTTGTGTTATGAGTGTTAGTCAACGATTCCAATACATAGAAATTCTTAAACAGATACCAGAATAAAATGTAATAAGCACCCAGACCCGGAAAAGCAGACATTAAAATTTTCTTAAGATATGTAAGGAAGTAGATTAATCTTATTATTCTGAATCTATCCTTGTGTTAAGTCTTATGTAGGAATAGTATTTTGACAGAGGTAAGTAATAAAAAAACTAAAATAACTGTATTGCAGAGATATATAAAAATATCTATATCACTTAAGACTTAATATTTAATAAATTTAAAAAATGTATTAAATTTTAGTTGTGTGGTAAGGGTTATAAGATTTCAGAATAGTTAGAAGACAGAAATGCTTGGGATTATTTGCTTCTCATACCAATCTCTACAAATTAATTATATATGTAATATACTTTTGTTAATTAGATTTATAAGAAAAAAGACAATCCCGCCGAGTTTCTTTCGCCGAATCTTCTCAGTGAGTGGCCGCGTTCAGAGCCGGTGGTAATTTTTAAAATCATATAGTCACGTCACAAGAATCTTTGTATAGATCTACATGAAAAAATTTAATTTGAATTACTAACTGTTCCCCGCGGCTTCACCCACAGTAAATTAAGATGTAAGATATCCTATCTTTTAAGTTGGATCAAACTGCACACGGTGTGCAAATTTGATTGAAATCGGTCAAGTAGTTGAGAATTCCATCGCGGACCAAGAACAGGATACGTAACTTATAAATAATAAGATGTGGAAACGCAAAATTATACTCGTATGATTTTATTCATAAAAGTTGTTCCTGAAATTATGCAACAGCAAAAAAATATAGTCTTTACACTTTAACTGTCCGTGCATTACATATAATGCACCGGGTAACTGGCTTGACACGTCCATGCATAACATGAAATGCACTGAGTAGTATACACGTTTCTCACAATATCACAACATAATAATTTACTTCAGAGATTCCCAAACTTATTTCATGTAACGCCCACTTTGAAAATCAGTAATTTTGTAGCGCCCCCTCCTCGTTTTTTTTCGTAAAAACCTCAATAATAACATATAAATGTCTCGCCTGGACTTCAATAAAACCATTTTTTCATGTTTGTTTCCCGCCCCTCTCTAGGCTTCCAGCGCCCACAAGGGGGCGATAGCGCCCACTTTGGGAAAGGCTGATTTACTTGAATGGATGAAAGCTAAGATAAGTCACAAAATCTTTATTTTGAGTAAATCAATGTTACAGTTTTACGCGATATATTTACTACACAGTGCATTTAATGTTATGCACGGACGTGTCAAGCCAGCTACCCAGTGATTATATGTAATGCATGAATAGTTAAAATATTAATTTATTTAGTGTAGAAGGCACCCGTAAAAGTTGTTTTACCTGATCAATACTCTCCCGAACAGATATCTCGTGGAAACATACACAGCCTATTTCTTTGCTTCGCCTTTGTCCCTCGTCAGTTGTCACCATCCGATCACCGACTTGGTCTACTTTGTTCCCAACAAGAACTACAGGCGTTTCTAAAACATTGTCCTGTAACATTTAAAACCTTTGCTTTAAGTTTGTTATAAGATGAAAATAAAAATACAGGGTTTCGGCGCCATCGTGAATGAAGATGGCCGTAATTTTTTTATAATTATTGAATTTCGCGTTTACATTGAGTGAAATTAGTCAATTTTGGTGGCAAATTGTACAATTTTGTTTAGTGAAAGTGCACAAATGAAATAATCATGAAGAAATTAGTGTATCGTGTATTTCCTCGCTGCCGCCAAATTTCGCTAGACGAGCTTGAGCCACGAAGCCACCGCTTTACTAAAGACCTCTGGGTTTTTAATAAAGACTTGATTTTGTAAATAGTGACTAATGACTGAATTAAAGACTTAATTAATACGGAAGACATGGCAGCATGGCCTAAAAGTCGCCTTAGCCGGCCCCAGAAAGGGGCAAATTTACTACTAACCATAGAAATAGTATATGCTTAGAGGTCAATGCTACTAACTACACAAAAATATAATGTCATATTTAGAAATCTAAAATTTTAAAACAAATCAACAAACCCACGACAAAATCAATATGTAATGTAGACAATAATTATCACATCAACTAATTTAAACTGAAACTCATCGCAACGAAATCGGTCCATTCATTCACATGTTATGATAGCAGAGACAGACACACACGCTCACATATATCTAACTTAAAACACCTCTCTTTTTTTTTAAACTGCAAATATAATCTCATAACTTTTGAACTATGATTCATCAGCCACCTTCCATCTGAATTATGAGGTCCTTATGATCAAACCCTCGTCATAAAGGTTAATCGTTAAGGTCAATCGAATGAGTCCAAACTCGATGGGTTTCCCAGCTGGCATTCCAGGGTTACGTCTCCTATCTCCGAGCTCTATCATCAGACCTACTCAAATACCAGCATTCTTTAGCGTTTTACCTGTTAGGTCTCACATTTTAAGTTCAAAAGTGAAATAAATACCAATTGTGCGTCTTATATCCATTAAGATGCTTACAATTGGATCACAAATGACCTGATAACTTTGAACGCCTGGACAGATCAGCATAAAGCATAGTCAAGAACCATCTCGATCACGACAGCTTTAAAAAAATCGTCCATCTGCTGTAAAACTACGATACCACACACACACACATGCACACACGCGCAAACGCGCACGCAAGTAAACACGTACGAAAGCACGCAAGCACGCACGCACGCACCTGCATTACATACACGTGCAGTATACACACACACACACACAAACACACACACACACACACACACACACACACACACACACACAAACACACACACACACGTCAAACTTCTAACACCCCTCGTTTTGCGTCGGGGGTTAAAAAGGTATAGATTTAGATGTGTAGTCCTATAAATATAGAATTATCTATAAGTCAGTGGGTGGTCTCTTTGATTGGTAACGGTTAGATATAAACAGAAGCTTTTTATTTTTATTACTAGACATTTTACTACACTAGGTCATTTATTAGAAGCTATAATATTAATTGACTACAGGAGAGTTAAAATAACTAGAAGGGAAGTGACATTTAAAAATTGCAAGGGGTATTTCTATCATCATCAGTATGTCGATACAGGTTTATAGTTAAAATAGTTTCAGTACCAAAAATAACACTTGATATTGAGGTGCAGTACCTAACACTGCAAAAACTGCAACAAGTCATCTGGGTGCACAAGAATAAATTATATTCGTAGATTTCGCTGGGATGCCTATTAAAAAAAAAAATAAATCGGTTCAGAAACTACGTAAAAATCGATTAACGTACGGAAAAACGTTTCTTGCAGATAAGTATAAATAATAAATTATTTCCGATATGATTAATTCAATTGCAGAAACGTTAGTTGTCGAGGAGTTTGTTTCGCCTTTCCTTCTCCTGCCTGGCTAGATTTGGAAACGGTGGTAGTTTACGGTAGATAAATAGATAAACAATAAATTAATTTACATTTTAAAATTTGTTTATATTGATATACAATCATGTAATTAAAACAGTGTGTGAATAGTAAGTTAATAATTAAAGTAACTAATTTGATTAATACCTATAAAATATTTCCACACCACAAGTTGGTAAAATATATATCTACTTCTTTTCTTTTCTGCGAGGCTCAACCCCTTCATCACACAAATGCTTGTCAGGGGGAACCCCTGACGGGGACAGGCATTTGTGTGATGGACATTTAGATGTCTGTATTTCCGGGTCTGGACATGTATTAGAATCGTTACTTACACCCATAACACAATCATATAATTTGCTTACTTTGGGGTAATATTCAATTTGTGTAACTTGTCTGGAATACTTATTTATGATTTAAACTAGTGAATTCTGCTTATTGAAAAAATATGCGCAGGCAATTAAAAACGAAAAGCAGAACACATTTTTAAAGTTTTTGTCTGTCTCTCTGTCTTTGTCATCAGCCATGACTGCGATTCATGTCGAATCTACTGAGCCGATTATAACTATATTAGGCTAGTAGGTATTTTATGTTTCTAAGTAGGCTGTAGGATACTTTATATCCTTACTAAAGAAGTTTCCGCCGAAAAGGGGGTAAAAGTGAAAATATAATTGGACTAAAATCACTTAACGCGTCGACCGATTTAATTTATTCGTTTTGTGATTTATAGTAGGCATAGTAAGTAGGTAGTACTATTTAAACTATGCGCTTCGGCTATATTCGTTAAGCTTAAGAAATCCGAATGTATGTTAAAGATATCTATATAGAGTTGTTATTACATAATTAGTCATTTCGCTTAAATTTAGATTAGGTCAGCCAATTTAAAAGTAAAAGTATAAAGTGTAAAAAGAGTAAAAATTGTAAAATCGAAGTGCATAATTTAAATAGTAGTTACTATACTTACGTGCTTTACAGAATTTCCAGTATTTTTTTAAGTCATAGCTATCGTAGTTTAGAAGTTACAGACACAACAAGACTAAGTGTAAAGTGACTAAATAACTTGAAACACGGAATGTGAGATATATTTGAAAGTAA